>JZKD02S2223879.1:27435-38474 GCA_000966675.3 Picea glauca
AATTAAATGCTTAAGTATTTGGCAATAGTAATTAAATTAAGTCCTAACAGTTAGATCCAAAGTGAACGCGAGATTAGATCTCGGTCGTAGATCACTTTAGGAGATCTAGTGTTTTAAACTTAGGGGAAACAAAAGGTTATCTTGTAGGTGAGAGGAGGAAAGACAGGGATGGTACACAAAGAGTGAGTGACAACTCAGGTGTGAAAGGGCAGGGGCCGCGGAAAGGGTGCAAGGGAAGGAGCAGCCAGCAAAATCGAAGGAATGATCTTGGGTAATAGGTTAGGCTATTTGTTGCATTTATATTTCCTCAGAAGGGCCATTATCCTAGGACGAGAGCCTTGATTTTATTTAATAAAATCATCACAAATCTGGTTTTCCTGCAAGGGTTTTTCCAGGGGTTGTTTACCCAAAATATCTTGTGCAAATGTGTTTGGTTTATGTTTTATGCTTCCCCTAATGTTTGGTTGATAACCTAGTTGTGGAGTTAATAAATAAAGTGATTTTATTTAGAGTTAAATGTCAGGTGCTAGGTTTAGTTAAATCAACAAGATATGGCAATAACGTAAGCACATAAGGAAGACTATTATATACAGCTCCAAAAGCCAAACATAATGAGCAAAAATCTTATTCGTGGGAATATTCACTTTCCTGTATAAACAGATTTCAGAAATTAATAATTGAAAATTGTTATGATATACTGACAATGTGTTTGGTTGCATGAAAATTCAGAACATTGCAAGGGAAGTGGTCTTGGATATGGCAGGGATGTAATCCAATAAGGAAGATTGATATCTACTGCTGCAAGAGCCAAACAACTATGAGAAGAAAACTCATGTTTGGGAAATTTTGTTTTCTTGTGTAAAACAGATTTGAAATTTTATAATGAAAATTGTATGATGATGTCTCATATTGACTTTATCCATATGATGCAAATAGGATGATTGCCACAGGTTATAGATTGCTAGTGGAAGTCTAGCAGCAAGTTGGCATTCGTCTGTGTGAGAACATTTTGGCAAATGATGGATCGCTTGAGGAACTGTATAACAGTGAAAGGGATGCCTGAGCCTAGATTGTGAGTACAGCAAGAAGAGCCAGGTTGTCAGGCCTGAAGAGTGAACTCATGTGTGAGTTACACTATCAAAGAACCAGGTTGTCAGGCCTAAAGAGTGAACTCATGTGTGAGTTGCATTGTCGAAGAACCAGGTTGTCCGACCTGAAGAGCGAACTCCTGTGTGAGTTGCACTATAGAAGCAAGGTTGTTGTTGGTTATTTCCTGGTAGTTCTTCCTAGCAGTGAGTCCCTTGAGACCCCAGTATTGAGATTCCTAGTTGCATGTACCAGAGAGACCCTAATAAACGAATGGTGCATCTCGATGCACTGAGGACAGTGAAAGGGGCACATTCCTTCGATCAACCCTTATAAACAAATGGGACGCCAAATGGACTGAGAGCAATGAAGGGGTACATCCTTGAGTTGGGCGGGTCAAGAGGAAGAGAGTTGGGGGAAATTGGGATAGTTGTAGGAGAATGTCAGTGGCTTATGTATATGTTTTGGGCTAAGGTACCTTTGTATCTATGTTTTGGGGCTGAAGCGCCTATGTATTTATGATTTTTGGGGGCCGAAGCGCCTATGTATTTGTGGTATTGGGGTCGGAGTGCCATGTAATTTTGTTCAGGCTAGAATGCTTATGTGATTTTGGGCCGGAGAGCCCATATGTCGATTAATGGTCGGGGAGCCGGAATTGTAAAATGAAATTACACCTATAGGGTGTTGTGCAGAGGACAATGCAAAAATAAGGGGGAGGGGCATGTAACATCCCCAGTTTTAATCCACGTGAATTATAATGTAATTGTATAAATGTGAATTAGGCTGGTGAGTTGATGTGTTGGGGCGAAGAGCACGTATTGATTTAATGTGGCCAGGGGGCAAATTGAATATTATGTGCATTGAATAATTAATGAAAGTAATAATCATTGGCTACAATACGAAAGAGATGAAGAACGATGGGGGGCTTTGATTCCACAAGAAAGAGGGGTCCAAGGGGGAAGTATTCATGGGTATTAATCCAACCCACGTTCCTGAAATTATATTATCATTGTGTATAACCTTCTATTTGTTGTTGAGTGTTCCCAAAGCCAATCATTTAAACTCATGTAAGAGGATGGGTGTGGGTGGTCACACCCCATAGTTATTGGAGAGCATGGGTTGAGGTACAATCATCTTTGGGAAGAGTGAGAATCAAACAAGCAAGGGAGAAGAAGGGAAATTCGTATGGAAAAAAAAAAACATTTTTTTTACATGCAGGTTTTGGGCAGCAAGAGGAGAGATGAGTGTTCGGAAGAGCACCAACCATGGTGTGCTTGAAGGCAACCGTTATTGGGTTGTGGTTATGCTAGAAAAGAGGCTTGTGTGCTTGCAAAACGGGTTGTGAACCTGTAATGAGTTTTCCTATTGAGGAAATGACTCAAGAGCCTTGTGAAGGTTGTTGTGAGAAATCTTGAAGCAGCTGAGAGTTCCTAGAGTCTCCAGCTAAGATATTCCTAGCCATATGAGTGTACTAGGGGACCTGATAAACAAATGGTACAGCCCGAGGGACTGTGAGCAGTTAAGGGGGTACATTCCTTGGGTAGTGCAGGTTGTGGGGAAAAGAGAGAGAGCTGGAAGATTGGAACTGTTGTGGGAGTAGAACTTGGGTTTTGGGGCTACTGTGTGTGGAGAGTGGACTGCCAGTGGGCCGAATCTCCTTGTAGACTCATAGCCTCAGCTCGGGGGTGGCCTGCTGTAGAGAGAAAATGAACAGCAGCGCCTATGGCTGGGAGATTCATCCTTCATATGCAACCAGTTGGTTAATTATTAACAAATAAGTGTTTTTGTTATATTCTTATGTTATTCCACTGTGTAAATGGTTTATATGAATGTTATGTGTTGTTGTTTGCTTGAACAGTTGCATTTGTGTTTAATATATGTTGTTAGATGCATTTAGAACTGTGGTATCAGTCAAATGGTTAAATATGTGTGTGATCTGTAGCTGGTAAGCTACAGGAAATTAATTAGCAGTAAATCTTAATGATTTAATGAGATTCCACACGTAATGTTGGTCAGCTGGAGGTTGGGTACGTTACAGCTCTATCGGTGAGGTTCATGTTACCCCCTCACTTCTAGGGGTAACTAGAGGATATTTTTTCCCCCGCGATCCAAATTATAAATAGCAATTCTAATGATGACATTTTGGATTCTCTAGAGCCAAATGCCTACAGATGCCCTCCACTTTGTGCTCAACTCACTTACATCAGATGATATGGTGCATCACACACATTTGCTACATTGTTCTAATACTTCATATCGAGTAATAATGTTCATGTTTTAGGCATGAAAATAGCGATCATGGGTTGAATTGGATTATGGATCATGATGCTTTGAATTTGTACCTTTTGCCTTGTTTTACCTTGGTGGTCATCATCATCTCCCAATCAAGTGTAGTCACTCTTGGGAAAAGTTGTACTACCGAGGGGCCTTGATAGGGGTAACGTTTCCATATCCCAATCCATACGTCTCTGTTATCCTGTCTTTTGGTTCGATTTTCATATGTCACCCATAAAGGTTCATGCCTCATATTGTCGATAAGTTATATTCCAAAACCTTGGTGATATATTCGCCGACACGAAAAATATAACTTTGCATCACAAAGCTCCCACTTGAGATATCCTGCAAAGAAGAGCTTGGTCAAAACCAAGCCACTGCATGTTACGTAAATCTAGTGTTACACAAGGACGCATCCTGCAGGGTCGGGGGCACACCCCCGAGAATGGGAGACGTCTAGTGAAACATTTCACCACACCCCCGATTTTGCAAAACGCACAGTGAAACATGTTTCACAAAATAGGGGTCTTGTGCGCACCCCCCTCCTGAAAAGCGGGACACTTGTACGAGCTCCCCACCCCCCACCCACGAAATTTTTTTTCTAAAAACACTAAAACTTTTAAAAACATAAAAAAGTAAAAAAATATAAACCTACTTCACTTTACCTATCCCTTGGTTACTCATGGATGTGACCCTGACTCAAATAGTGACACTCACACGAATGGTCCTCATGCCTTCATACAATAGATGGATGTAGAGGACCAGCCAATGGAATTAACTCCTTGATGCTCATTTGATATTGATTTCTTTTAGCTACTTTTAGTTTTCAGTGTTCGCAGTTTTAACTTTTGAGTCTAGATACTAATGACCTTGGAAAGAGTCTTTGACTCATGAGTCGTCACTCTTTCCTATTTTGGAGTAATTTTAATTTACTAGTTCAAACTTCAATGTCTACTATTTAGTATTTACTTTTAATATTTAAATTTTACTTAGTACTATTCAGAATGATTAATCTGAACTGATGTATTACACTTATGATTTTGTTATAAGTTATAAATTTGAAATTTTGATGTGCATGTATCATTGATTCAATGTGAAATATGATATATCAATAACAATGGTGATTGATGAATCATGTTCGTATCATTTACAAATTTGAATTTAGTATTTACCTTGCACAATAATGAATTTACATGGGATGAATTGTTATATTTGGGATTTTTTTTTTTTTTTTTAGAGACGGGACCCCCTATGCTAGGGACCCCGATGTCCCCCGGTCCCCCATGAATTTCCCTAAAATTTGGGGGTTGTCTCCACAGGTCCCCCATGTGCGTTTCCCCACTCACTCCCATGTCCCGGAAACTTGGGGGACCATTGTGTAAATCAAATGAGGAATCCCTCCAGCACATCCTTATGCATTGTTTATTTGCTAAAGAAGTATGGAAAGAGGCCTCCTCCTTGGCTGGTAATGTGGGTTCTTGGGATGTGCCTACTTTAGTTGAGAGCTTCAAAAAGTGGAGAGGACCCATTGTTGGAAAACCATAGAGTATTCCCAATAATACTTTCTTGGCCACTCTGGATCACAAAGAACCACATTCTCTCCAAGAAAATGTGTTGCTCTCCCTTGGAGGCATATTATCATATGAGGGTATTCAACATGCTCCTAGACAGAAATCACCAAGACAGATAGGCAGCCTGGAGGCAGATCAACCCATACCTTGGGGGTTCTTTGATGGGGCTAGCCAAGGCAATCCAGGGCCTAGGGGAAATAGGGGTATCCTGTTTCTCTCTTCAAATCTCAGTTACTCATTTAAGGAAAATCAGAGCATTGGTAACAACAATTGTGCAGAACTGCATGCTCTAAAACTCCTAAAACTGGCTATTGAAAAGAATGTGGAAAAGCTCCAAGCCTTTGGGGATTCAAAATTTGTTATAGAATGGGTAAAGGGCACCTACAGACTTCGAAATTTACTATTGTATCAACTTCCTAATCAAATCATGGAAGCAGCTGTGCAGTTCCATGAAATATCCTTCCAGCATGTCTACAGAGAACACAATTTGAGAGCTGATGAGCTGTCAAAAGCCAGATTGAATTACTTCTGCTGGAGGAACAGGGGATGGACGGGATATATCTACTTCCCTTTCATAATTTCTGATTATTATTGCTAGATACAATCTGGACTGTTATTCTTAGCTTTTCTGGAGGACTTGTGGATGGTCCTGTTCATCTGAAAACTTTCTTTATATATTGATAGGGCTACAGGCCCCATTTTTGTTATATATATTTGAATTAGTCAATAGAAGATAGGCCTATTCTGGGGCAGTTTAAGAACGCTGCTAGCAGAATGCAACTTTTTCCTTCTTGGAATATAAAACTACAATAATTTCCTTGGAAAAACAAAATGTGACCAACGTAACATTTAGATGTTAGGGTCAGTAGTTAGGTGGTTAAACCACCATATCCAACTTAGGGAGCCATAAATAATGTAATGTGAGATGATATAGATGAGAAAGTGGCACTTGTATACTTGGTAGCCCACCTTGGGCTCCAGTAGATGTACTTGCTGCAGCATTGATCATTAATATATTAGACATTTATTTTTCTCTCCACATTGGTTGTGTCAATCTTATTATTATGTGCACCCTATAAAATCCTACAGTTTCAAATTTCATTTGCTTTAGTTTTTAGACCCTAAACATACATATTGTTTATCTCTGATTCTCTAGTGGTATTCCTACTTCAGTAAGTAAAATAGGATAAAAGATGATATGCTTGGCCTTCACTATATTTAATAAAAAACTCTTTTAATTGCTTCGCTTGGCCTTCACCATTTATCATATGCTTCCTCCATGCAACAACACTTGCACGAAGAGAATGTCAAATGAGGTTTCTTCTTTTCCGCACTGCAAAGTTTGCTTATATGGATTTATTTTCCATTCCAGAATGTGCTTTCTAAGTTCTAACCACCACTGATTCCTTATTTTATGCAGAGGTTGCAGACTTGCAGTTTAGATTTTTTTTCTTTCACAGTAACAGATAGGGTTTATATTAAAAGGGCTGCAGCAATGCCAAACAGCTAGAGCAAAATATAAAACCTAGGCTGAGGCTATGAATTTGAAATGAAAGACTGATCCAGTTTCTGCCCTAAAGTCCTAATCATTAGGAAAAAAAACTTATTCTATCTTTGCAAGTATATTGCCTTAAAAATTGTTGAAGCAAACATACAACCCAAAAAAACATAACAAAACATGTATAATAAAAGAAGAACTAGATGCTAGGCCTCTGATGGGTTTCTTGTCCCCAGCACTTCTTTACAGCTTTGTCTTCTGAAGTCCTGCTCTTCTGATCCTTCCAATTAGCAGCTGAAAAAACACGGTCATGATCCAGTCCCAGTTTGGGGGAGAGCAGGGGATCCCCAGAGGGCCAGGAGGAGTCAGCTGCTGGAGAAGAATTTGAATGTGAAGGAGGGTTTATCACACTACTCTGGATGCCCAGATGAGCCATTATGCATTCCACTAACTGCTTCACCGAATCAATTTGAACAGACTCCAGATTCCTACTGCTTTGAGTACCCATATGGCATAAACAAGTCTACTTATTTCTGCCATCTCCTCGGCTCTACAACATGCTTGGCTGTATCTACTGCATAGTTGTCTATTGCTAGACTATTTTGCTGGTTTTTCAGTTCGAATTCCAGTCTAGGCGTCTCCAATGTCCTTCATACAGTGCTTGAGACCTTTCCTCAATTCCCCCATCTAGCACAAGACACAGCTCCCTTTACTGCAGTGACAGTGTGCCATCCTCCTTTCTGACCAACAGAGGAACAAAGGAAGATCTGATACAGTCGCGAAACAAGTCCAGCGCTAAACCAGGGATTACAGAAATGCAAGGGGCCAGGGCTTAGGAGTGAAGGCCCTTCCAAAACTCGAAAAGCCAAATGCAGAAGAAGAGCCGAAACTGAAACCAAGAAATACCAAACTTCTAGAATGAACCAGGACGGGCACTTGGCTCAACTAAAGAATTCACATTGATGCCATAGCTGTAGCTCCGTTAGATTCTTTAAAATTCGCACAAACTCAAGGAGTCGAGTCGTTATGAGAGACCAGCAGTTCATAAAAGCCGGTCTTTTCATGGAGGGAACAAATAACAAGTCACTTGTGTTGTATCTCGCCATGTCTTACATTCATACTTATGGGGGTAGGTGTTGAAATCAGTGCAGCTGCAAGAGCCATTCTCCGGGAGGATGGCATAAGACCCTAGCTGAGGACTAGGGCCCCCAGTGCACTCCTGGGGTTTCTTGGTTTGGGACCAAGCAGTTAGAGCCATGGCAAAAGACCCTAGTGAGGGCCCCCAATATATGACTGGGGTTCTTGGTCTAGGAACAAGCAATAAGTCCCTAGATGTGTTCTAGGGCCCCTGGATGTGTTCCAGGGAATCCTAGCACGGTGCTTGGATTGATCCTTGGATGTGTTCCTTGGTGGATGATGTAAGTCCCTAGATGTGTTCTAGGGCCCCTGGATGTGTTACAAGGAACCATTGCTTAACGCATGGGTTGATCCTTGGTCTTGTACCTTGGTGGATAAGACCCTAGATGTGTTCTAGAACCCCAGATGTGTTTTGGGGCAACCTGGTCTTTGACCAAGTAGATCTTGGTTAAACACCAAGATGTGATGATGTGTGATCCTCTTCCTCTCTCCTGGGATGGTCCATGAGACCTAGGAGTAGCTAAGAAGATGAACATGACCACATTGTTGATGTACCCTCTTATGCAGTGATGATAAAAGTTTAGAAGTCATTATGAGACTTATGTGGACATGTTTTGCCATTGAAGACCCCCTTGACTTTGTCTTAAAGTTCCCCTTGCTTGATTTCGATTTCCCTCTTGTTTTATGTGGTGTTGGGGTTTTTATAGGTCACTTTGACTTATTTGACATTTGATTAATATTTATATTAACTAAATTGTCATTATTTTAATTATTTTATTTTAGCCCTAACCCCTTTCCTTAGCTATAAAAAAAAACCCTCCGCCTCTCATTTTTAGTACACTCACTCACTCCTCTTCTATTGCTGCGGCTACCTCAGTTATGCTTTCTCTTGGTGACGGTGCAGCCCCTCCTTTGGATTCTCTGTTTCAGATCTGAGGCTTATAGCTTGGACACCTACTTGGCTAGGAGCTTTCTCTGATATTTTTGTTTGTTGGTGTAGAGGGCCGGACCTCCTCTTGACTGCCCAGGCCTGACGATTGACCTCTCCCTTAGCTGTTGGTCTGTGTGAAATAGTCGCAGGCTGACCCTTGACAGTGCTAGGGTGTCGCGGCCCTCCTTCAAGGTTGTCGCTGGGTGTGTTGAGGCACCAGCTCCTCCTCTTCCTTGGTGGCTCCTCCTCTCCCATGCATTGTAGTTGAAGGGTTTTGTTGTCCCGTTGTGGAGGGTTTTGTTGTCTCTTTTGTGGATTGTTTGTTGAGTTTGTTGTCCCCTTTGCTGAAGGGTTTGTTGAGTTTGTTGTACCATTGGTTGTTGGGTTTGTTGTCCCATTATTTGTTGGGTTTGCTGTCCTTTTTCTTAAAGGGTTTTGTTGT
This sequence comes from Picea glauca, assembly GCA_000966675.3. Taxonomy (NCBI): domain Eukaryota; kingdom Viridiplantae; phylum Streptophyta; class Pinopsida; order Pinales; family Pinaceae; genus Picea; species Picea glauca. The sequence goes on from JZKD02S2223879.1 coordinate 36,375, forward strand.
CCCATTGGTTGAAGGGTTTGCTATCCCATTTCTTGAAGGGTTGTCGTCCGTTACTCTGGTACCTTCTCTAGTTTGAAGGTTGTTATTGATGTTGGGTTTTACTGTCTCAGTTTTGGACAGCAGTTAAGTGTTTCACTCCAGCATTTACTTGTGATCCTCCCTGTTGACCGCCTATCCAACTAGGGGGTCAACTCCATGTGCCATGAAGAGATGCATCATCAGATGCTCATTTGTCAAAGATTATTTGGTTCTACAGGGCATTTTTGGCCCCAACACTTCTTTTTGTAAATGGAATTTCCTCACCCCTACGTGGGTTAATAATGTAATCGGTCTGCATTGGTCATAGTTAAGTCAGTTACCTTGGGATGGGTTCATTGGGAGAGTGCCTTTCACCAAGGGTTTTTTATCCTCGGGTTATCAATTGGGCTTTTCAGCCTTATTGATTTCCCTTGAGTTTTTCCCTCACACTTGCAATAATTCCTCCAGAGTGGTGAAAGGTGTTCTAATGGGCTTATCCTCTGGTAAGTATTGTTTAGGAATGATGTAAATGACCATGTATGACATCTTGGAAAGTTTCGCGGAATTCCGTCGAGTCTAGATATTTTTTTTTAATTAATTAATTTTTAATTAAATTTCCCTAAGTTTGGAGGTTTAATTATTTAATTAATTAATTAATTTTGAGCAAAAATTGTAAAAACTAGGTCCTTGGACTTTTGATAGGGGTATTTGTGCTCAAAAGAAATGGAATGAGACTCCCTACACCCTTGGACCAAGTTTCAGCTCAGTTAGACAACTTTTGCTATGTGTTTGTCCACCAGGAGTCTCAGTCAGTCAAAAACAACAATTTTAATTACTAGGTCATGACATAGCAAAAATGTAATTTTTGTAATAATGAGTTAAAAGGATGATGTAAAGATGGAAAAAGATTGGAGAGATGTTTCCTAGCCTAAACTTACCCACCCCAAATTAATTTAACCTTTACACACACCCTCACCCCTTCACTCACTCAAACCCTCACACCCCTTAGGGGATTTATGCCCCCCTAGCATGGTACAACGTTGTAACTTAAGTTTTAAAGGGTGGGGGGGCCTCCTTTCCACATGTGCGCCCTTCCTAAGCTCCCACGTCACCCTTTCCATCATCCCCGCACCTCACAACTCATCCACCTCATCAATCCATGTCTCAAGCCCTAGATCGTGCGCCCCCCTCCTTGGGATCTCATCTTGCGCTTGGTGGTGGACACTTGGCATTGATCCCAGAGTGGTAGGATTTCCTCTCCAAGTATAAATAGATCCCTCTCCTCACTTCTTCTCCACCATATCTTGAGCTATTGTTATGCTACTTGATTTTCACCACATCTCTCTCTCCTTCTTGTCCATTTTTGCATCCATTCTTTTGCTCTTGAGGGTTTCGGAGCAAGTATTTCTCCAAGATCTAATGTTGAGTAATAAAGAGAAACTTTGGAGGATATTGGAAGAGCAAAGAGTATTCTTGTTTCTTGCTTACACATGAGGTAAAATTGTGAATTTGGCATCATGGTTGCATACAGTAGATTCTTGGGTAAAGTGTTTTACTTGGGTAGATCTAACAACTAGTATTATTGTTGATCTATATATGTGGGTTTGCTAATAGGGTGCAAGTATTTCATTTTGTTAGCATATTCAGCCATATTATCCTCTTGTATGCATCATATCTTGTTAAGTTTTGCAGGTTTGTTATCGTATTAAGATAAGTGGTAATAAGCTTGAGTTTCTCTCTTCTTCTTTGGCAAGTTGTTCTTGCCCTTGTTCATTAGCATTCCTTACAAGCTTTTCATGTTGTGGCTTAACTAATGGTGATGCATTAAAGCTTTATTTCAGCTCTATCTTTACATGCTTTACATGTGCTAGTGTGCTTAACTCTCATGCTTAATAACACATCTTTATAAGTTGCTTAAAGTTTCGGTTTTGACATAAAATCACCTTTTTAAGGCAACTAAAAGTCACTAAAACACTCTCTAATACACCTAAAAACTTAACCAATTGATATATAAACTTAATAGACTTAATAGGGTACCTAAAACCACCATCTTCGCCATCTAAAACGGGGATTGAGGAAGGC
>JZKD02S2223890.1:0-11473 GCA_000966675.3 Picea glauca
TATCTGAAATTATCTCTTTTTCAAGGCGTTGAGTACTTTTCTTGAGGTTTTTCTATGCTATATTGATGTTTGGTTCTTAACATATGGTATCAGAGCTCAATGTCTTGGGGTTTCGTTGCTACATCTGAGACACCGTGGAATTTTTGCTATAACTTTTTTTCTACAACATTTCAGAAGGAACTTCTTGGAGGATATTTAGTAGACGGATCAAGGTACGTTGGGTTCAAAATTCAGCTCTTGAGGCCTTATAATTTCGGAGATACAGCCTATACAAGATAGGGTTCTGGAATCATCCTGAAATGAGTCATTGCAGAATTGTCGCTATAAAATATTTTCTGTAACGTTTCAGACCCTAAAATCTAGAGGCCATTTACATAAATTAGTAAGGTATCTATAGTAAAAATTTTAGCTTCTGGGTCATCTTAAATTTGTAGATACACCTTGTGTAAGATAGGGTATCTGACTAGGCCTATTGACTAGTCTCAAGAAGGTGTTCCAAGTAAAACAATCATAACTTCTTGCTAGAGTATCCAAATTGAGTGGTACTAGTTTCATTGGATCGTGGACAGTCTGTAGTATTTTGGGTGCGAGTTTCAAAATTTTATATCAATTATTTTGTGCAAGGCATGCTATACAAGTGAGATCTCTTGGAAAGGCCAAAAATCGGCAAGTTGTGAGGAAGTTACCGTAAATTCCACTTGGCACATCCAATTTTGATCAAACCTATGGCATTACATAGAAGAAGTATCAGAGAACTACCTAAAAGAAAGTTTCATACCCAGAAAGGCCAAAACTTGGGAGATAGAATAGAATAAATATTGTCTAGCAGAACCGCCTCAAAATCAAGATTCAAAAGTGATAATTGGCCAACATGCCACCAAAAAAGGGACCTTCTACACCAAATAAGCCTCCAGAAAATCCTANTATTAATTACAAGGGTTTACGTTGATTTATTAATGAAAAGAATGTTGCAAAATAAATATTACATAAAGTAAATATGGAGATCAAAAATAAAAAGTAACCAAGTCACAAATACACACAAATGAGACATAATAGAAATTTGTTTTATTTCATTCTGAGATATCAAAGTGTTTTTATCTTTACAAAACCCATGTGAGGTCATGGACCAAAGTCTAATTTAGAGATCCCCGATGAAAACCATACAAAAGGACTCTAACAAGAAGTAAAAACTAAAATTTATAATATGGATCAACTTTCCACAAACTACTGTCAATTTGACTCTACAAAATATCCTTTATCATCTATGAAACGTAATCCATAAACAAACAAGTATACACAAACTATCAAGGATGGATAAACACCTCTAAAACAAGCAACTGGATGATTTGGTTCACTTTTGAACCTTGTTGTCTACAATAGGATCATGCTGTCAAAAAGAGAATTAGGCTTTGAATAAACTCAAGAATGAATCAAAACTAAACTATCTCATGAAATCAAAAGAGAAAATCTTAGTCTTGCTTTCTGCTTATATTCTCCCCTTGTTTCTTCTTCTCATTTATCTTTTATGTCATCCAAATAAGTTGAAGTAGTTCAACTACTTTCTTTAGTTAAGTTAGTTTGAATTCACTACTTTAGTTTAGGAGAATTAATAATAATAATAATAGTTAAGGGTCTTTAATTAATAATAACTAGGTAGGTGGGACCACTTGTGACTCCCTTCTTTTATTCTTTCCAAATTATAAAATAAAACACAAATGGATAATCATTTCAACACACGCCACCCTTGTAACTCCCTTAGATACCTTCAAAATTGAATCTTTACATAACAGAAATAATTTAAATCATATCCAAAAATATGTAAATATCCACATAATCCATATCATCCAAAAAGAGCTTGATCTCCAAACTTCCTGCAGACCACTATCTTCATCAACTCAATCATAAAAAACATATAAATTAAAATCCATACTTTCCACTCTGAGAGACAATTTTTCTTTTATCACTGTTCTCCACTTTTGATTTCCCAGAATTAGCCTGTGGTTGATTAGAACCTTGAGGTTGTATCTTACTAATAACATGAGAAAAATCATCCTTCAAATGCATGCATGAGGATACATATTTTGAGGAGTCATTTGAGGGAGAGGATGGGGAGGAAACAACTTTGCCTTTATCTTACACATGGGGAACACTAGTTTTAAGCCTTTTACTAGTATGTGAGGATTGAATGGGTGAATGCACAGGGGAAATATTTTTCACACAGGGGAAGACCCAGGGTTCAACGCTTCAACAATGCACCAACAAAACCCTAACTACCTTCCCTTTCAGCAACACCTGCGAAGCAGGTGAAGTCTCACCCGAGGTAGATGCAAGGGGGGGTTACAGGACTCAGTTGTATGTAACCAAGATGGGACACAGATATGTGATTACTACACTTCACAGAGTAATTAAGAACAACATGCATTAGTTATCAAATTCATTCACATTGAAGAACAAACCCTAAGGATAGATCGACACAGTAATAATGAATAAATACACATTGCACTTAGCATCATAAGTTAGATCTAGCACATTCAACATAAATAAAGCACTAAGAATTCATAGATCTATCTATCATACATAACTATCAATGCACTAAACAGGTCCAACACATAAACATCATAGCACAAAGAAAACCATCAACACATGATATACATGGTTCACCCTAGTGTGGGGATACGTCCACCAATGGCTTCTTCTTCTTTATCAGTCTTCAATATCTTACATAATCTTCTCATGAGAAATAAGCCACAAAGCCAAGCTTCGCACTGGACAGGTGATCTATGCAATAAGCACCAGATCCACCTTCCCAAATTAAAGTCAAGGAACATAGCCAAATCCTGTATCAAGAACAGAGCCTTACATACACGTTATGTTGCATAAAGAAACTCAGAACTACTTGCCTCTTGAACTTAGCCAGTTACATCCCCTCACTACATTTCTTTCTTATTTATACTTTTACAATCACTTACAAAAATGCCTAAACATGGGTAAACCCATGGGCCGACATCCCATAAAATCTAATACAAAACCTCTAATGAACCTTTGTTGGGTATACAAATGAAGTGAGATCCCGCGATCTCAGCTCTGCCTGGGCGCTCCATCTTTGACCAGCCTGTCGAAGTCCAAAAATGTGGTCAAACTTGACCAATTTTTCCTCAAAACTTGGTCTAGGGCAAATAGGCTCCCAACACTCACCTGTGAGTCATCCCGAGTCATTAAGATCTGGGAAACGCTGCTTTGAAGGCCTCGATCTTAGCTCAAGCTACCTCGACTTGTTGCTTCACCTGAGCTTCCTACTCAGTAACCTCCTGAATCATTTTATCTGTAACAAGCTTTTCAAGGAATTGTTCCACTGTCGCAACCACTTGGTCCAGTTGTGAACCTTGTCCTTCGATCTCTTCAAACACTGTGTAGGCTTCATCTTGCACCGGTTGTAGCCTTTGTGTGACTTCCATTACTCTTCCCTAGATGGCAGTAATCTGCTGCTGGACCGCGTGTTGTTCCTGTGATCTCTTCATTCTCTATACTCCAGTGAGTAACTTCATCTGCGCTTGTACTGATAGTGCCTGGTGTTGCGATTCCTATAGATGTTCTTCTAGTTTCCTCAGCTTTGGGTCTTTTGTGAGGTGTTCATAAGTTTGTGCACTTCTGTTGCTCAGCTCTTTGCATTCTGAGGCGAGGGCTCTGATCCTTCCTACTGCACTCTTAGTGGCTTCCTCCCTCTGGTTGCACACTTCTTTTGGGGTGCTTGGTACTTCTTGGATTTCCAGCTTTGTTATCCTTTCTTGGATCTACTGGATGGCCTCAGCAAGCTTCGCCAGTTGAATTTCAACTGATTCTTGTTCCTCCTGTGCCAAGCATGACACAGAGCGAAGTGCCATGCTCAACACTTCCTTGACCGCAGTCTTCTCTGTAAGTAGCTAGTCCTTTTCTCTCTGTATCTTTTCTTTGTCCTCCTCGAGCATCACCCAAAACTCATCTTTCTCATTTTTGTAGGTGGTTACACAATACCGCGCAACTCATAGTTTCTCTAGGACTTCCTCTTCCTCTTTCTTAAATGATTCTATAGCCTTCTCCATTTCTTCTTAGAATTTCTATATTCGAGCCTCTATTTCATTTTCAAGTCTTCAAAGTTGGGCTAGTTCATCCCCCAACTCTATAGTCTCCGACAAGGAAGGCGCAGTCGAGACTGCGAGGACCGAACGAATAGCTTCATGTACTTCGCTCATTTCCTTTTCTATCCTGCCATATAGTTCATCCTGTTTTGCTCCATATCCCTGCAAGATGTCCTCAGAAGCATCCTCCATCGGTCCTCAGACCAATCTGATGTCATCTTCTGTGAACATGGCCTCCATCTGGGGCTTACTGGCATGGGTATTCTTTCTTGCAGAAGGTTTCTTTGGAGAAACCTTCCTCTTCTTTGGTGTTTTTGTCTCGATAGAGGGATCCTTCGGCGATGTAGATTTTCCTTCTCCTTGTGTTTCTCCTTCATCCCATCCTCCTTCTTCGTTTACTTTGTCTCCTCCTTTTGGAGAGTTGGATCCATTTCCTTCTGAGGCATTGTCCTCCTCATTAGTCTCTATATATTGGACTTCGTCCTTTTTCCTCTTCTTCTTTATGTTGGTCTATCTGACATGCTCGACCCAGGTGACCAAGGGGCTTCCTATAATGTCAGTGTCACAGAGTTCTGCATCTACAATGGGTACAAGGAACTCCTCCATCCATTCCTTGGTGATGTACTCCATGTCTTCGTCGGTCATCTTGTAATAAGACTGTAATTCTTCCTTTCTCTCATCCCTGTGCACAATGATATATATGAAATGTTGATCTGCGTGGAACTTAGCAATCGGTCTGTACTGGTGTAAGGTGTGCGGTGTCATGCACGAGAATGACTCTATGGATACCTACAATTGCTGATAGTAGGCATGGAACACTACGTTCAACTTCCATTGCTTTGACATGTCATTTGTATACCATAATGTAGAAAATATAGCTACCAGTGGCTCCGATGGTTCAATTTCTAGAAAAGTTTCTCCCTCAGGAATTCGCCAAGCGACAAATGCAATTAGCATGAGTAGTCAGTGGAAGTAGAACGTGTATCCCTAATCCTGATCTTCACGACAGTCTTTATCAAGCTCATTGATGAGGTAACTCACCCAATTCATCTGCATCCCCTAAACGCATTTCCCTGCGATGTCCACCATGAACTCGGTGACCTATGTGGGGCGGTTCTTTCTAATGAACTTGCCAGCTATGAGTTGGCAAGAGAGGCACATTGTGCCATTCGGGATAGAGGCTACCTTGTAGCCTCTCTTTCCCTTTTTTACTCCACCATATGCCTCCTTTATACATTGTTCCAGGGAGAGGTCCAAGGAATTACTTGGGTAGAAATGCTAAGGGTCAGGTCCCTGCATGCTCAGTCCTATGATCAAGTGGATCAACGTCGGATCCACAATAATCTGCCTATTGAGCCACAAGTATCCACCATGATAGCATGATAAGAGGAGTTTAAATGATCCGTATTTTATGAGTAGAATGAAATGAATACATATTATTAATAGGTTCTTAACAAAAAATAACAGAGATACAATAAAACTAGTTTTCTATTCAATAAGGAAATAAGCTGAAACTGTAAAATGCAGCGGATGCAAGCTTGTTGGAATAGTGGCGGCTTATCTCTGAGAAGAGATGTGGCAGTTGTGCTCATTCACAAGAAGATGATTACAATGAGGCTCTGAAGACCTTTTTATAATAAACAGGAATGCCAAAAACCCTAGATATCAAAAAACTTAACCCTAGGAGATGAAGCGCCAAAGTCATGTAGGCCCTGTTTGGGTAAGTTAGTACATCAACTTCCTAGGGTCATAACTTTTGCATACGATATCCGTTTTAGGCATATGATAGCCCATTGGAAAGGTATCATTGAGGAGATTTATTTTAGGATAAACATGAAAGGAAATTTTATATTTAAAACCCTTTTTACCAAAAAAAAAAACATCATTTAGGGCCTCAAAACGGCTCCGGAAGTGAAAACTGCTAAAAATAGTAAATTACCAACATTGCCAGAAAAATGTCTTGAGCCAGTTGGAAAAGGTGGGTGGCCACTGATATCCACCTAGATCAATCCTCCCTCCTTAGGAAGTAATGGTATCCATTGCGTTGAGTTCCCCCATCAGATGAGGAAATTTCTGCTGAATTTGGCCTCGGGTGAGCCACTTGCCTTGGTGAGGAGCTGCCCTGCTTTAACGACTCGATATAACTGGATCCTTTGATGTTGAGTGCCATTGATATGTGTGTTCACAATCTGATCACTGGATTCTATTTGTGTGCTATTGGGGTTGAGATTTGTTGGTGTTAGTTGTTTTGCTACTTTTGAGGTGTCGAATAATGGTGGGAAATAAGGGCGAAGGAGATCCAYGTTGAACACTGGGTGCAGGCCAAGGAAAGGAGGAATGTTGAGCTCAAAATAATTATCCCCCATGGCCTTGGTGATGRTGTATGACCCATAACAGAGTGGGTGAAGCTTCTGATGGGGTCTTGTAAGGAATTCTTTCTGTAAGTGSAACCAAACTTTGTTGCCCACCTGAAGCTTAAGTGGCACCAGATGTTGATCATGGCGCTATTTCTACTTGTCATTGGAMTTATGTAYGATATCTTGAACCTATTGGCAGATTTGATGGATCCWTTCAATGAACCAGGTGGATTTGTCAGCTTYAGTTGGAGCAGGAGAAGAGTCGGTTGAGGTGACTGCAAGGGGAAGTGCARCATCTATGGGACCCAATGGTTGGAATCCCAACCCCACCTAAAAGGGGCTGTGGTTGAGGCGACTGCAAGGGGAAKTGCAGCATCTATGGGACCCAATGGTTGGAATCCCAACCCCACCTAAAAGGGTCAGGKCTCRATTGTRGCTATRTTGGACATAGGGAAGGATCTCATCCCATGTGTGAGGTTGCTTTGAATTATACATGCAAAGGATATGCACAATCATTCAATTTATGACCTCGGTTTGGMCATCTGTCTGTGTGTGTAAGGTCCTGGATTTGGTGAGTTTCRTGTCCAATAGTGACCAGAGGATCGACTAGAATGTGTTGAGAAATTTAATTTCCTAATATGAGACAATGGTTTTTGGGATTCCAAAWTGTACCCAGACTCGTTCAAAGAAGAKCTTGGCAGTGGCCTCTACTTTGATGTTCTTCTTCTTGCAGRAAACCAAAATCTCCATCTTAGAAAAGTGATCAACAACCACAAAAACACAATCATTTCCCCGCTTGGTGGATAGGAGGCCCGACATGTAGTCCATTGAGATGGATTCCCATGTCTTGTCAGGAGTAGGAAGGGGGGTGTACAGGCCTTATTTCTTAGTGGCCGATTTGGCAATAGCGTAGCCAGTGAAGGACCTAATATACTTGTTGACCTCCTATTGAAGTTTCAGCCAGTAGAAATGTTTCTATAGCATTGCCACTGTCGTTTTGACACTGAAGTGTCTTGCCACCTAACTATAGTGGGCTTCCCAGATCAGCTTCACTCTCTCTCTTGATGGAACACAGATATGGCCCAGACGACACAAAAACCCATCCTAAAGATGGAAATTATCAACAACTGCATTTACCCCCAACATTTGGTAGGTGGTGCAAAAGTTTAGGTCTATCTCAAGAGTTGGGGCCATCCAAAGGTCTCATGGTCGTAATATTCTAGCACCGTGGTGAGTGTTGCGACTGGTGGTCTGCTGAGGCAATAAAAAACATGATTGATGCTTCCTGTTTTATACTTGATGTTGAGGTGGAATTTTTGCAAGTATGTGGAGCACTTTTGATGGAGGTCATTCTGAGATTTTCCTTGTGTCTGCATGAACTGCAGTGGCTTATGATTAGTGTGGATGATTGTCTCCTTCCCAAGAATATAATGTCTCCACTAGCAGTAGGCTTGCACAATGGAGTACATTTCTTTGTCATAAGTAGGGTATTATGGACAACATTTGATAGTGTCTCACTATGATAGGCCACGGGGTGGCCATGCTGAGTGGGAATGACGCCCACAACATAGTCTGAAGCATCTATCTCAATCTCAAAGGGTTGTTGCAGGTCTGGTAGTGAAATTACTGGGGCTGAGCATAAGCGCTGCTTCAAATCATAGAACGCTTGTTGTTGGGACCGGCTCCATGCAAATTTTTCCTTACCACCACCCCTGTTTATTTGGATAAGGGCCCATGCAATATGGAAGAATCCTAGCATGAACCTATGGTAGAAATTGGCAAGGCCCAAGAAGCTCTGAAGCTCAGTGCATGTTGTTGGGGCTAGCCAGTCACGGATGACTTGGATCTTGGATATATCCACATGTACTCCATGTTGATCAATGATGTAGCCCAGGTAATGGACCGTGTCCATGCCAAAGGAGAATTTTTCCAAGTTGGCATATATCTTTTGCTACTACAGGGTGTGCAGAACCTACTGAATACATTGCAAGTGTTTGACCAAAGTCTTGTTGTAAATGAGAATGTCATCTAGATATACCACTACAAAATTATTGGTGAATGGTCGCAGGATATCGTCCATCATCCTCATGAAATTGGTTGGAGAATTTTTCAAACCAAAGGGCATGACCAACCACTCAAAAATACCTTTTTTTTACTTGAAGGTGGTCTTCCATACATCTGTTTGTTCTATTGGGACCTGGTGGTAGCCAGACTTCATATCAGTCTTACTAAAGTATTTGGCCCCCATGATTTGATCAAGGAGGTCGTTGATTCAGGGAATCGAGTACCTGTTTCTGACTGTGATTTTATTCATAGTCTAATAATGAATGCAGATTCGTCAGGTTCCATATTTCTTCTGTACCAACATGATTGGGCTCCCGCAAGGTGATGAGTTGGGACAGATGTGATCCTTGTGGAGAAGTTCTTGGATCTATCGCTTGATCTCCTCATTCTATAAAAGAGAGTGGCGATAGACTAACCCATTGGGCAGTGATGCGTTAGGGGTCAAATTGATGGGGTGCTTGACCTGGAAGTGCAGAGGTACCCAGGTATTTGAGGAGAACATATCCAAGTATTCTTCCATGACCTTATCTACTTGCTTCCTCTATGTGGAGAGGTCGACTACAGATACCCTGGATGTGGTTGTGATCTTTCACTTATTCTGAGAGTGAATCACAAAGAAGACAAACTTCCTTGTCTGAGAGATGAATTTCCCACATTGCTTAGCAGTGATCAAGGAAATAACACTAGTTGGGACTGCCACGGGTATCCTGTAAAATTTCCTATTCAAAGTAATAATAACACTACAAGTCCTAGAATCATATACAACATGATGTTTCCATAAATAAGTTTGTCCCAAAATAACATCACAAAATTTGAGAGGAGAAACATCACACAATACCTCGTCTTTGAAGGGCTTGGTGTCGTACAACAGTCGACACTATTGGCTTATGCAAAGATCGCTTCCTTGGCGAAGCCATCCAATGGTGTCGGGTTGGGGGTCTGGCATTGTCGGCAAGGCTAGATGCTTGATGACCTCTGCTGAGATGAGGTTCTTTTGGATACTTCTATCAACGATGAAGTGCAGTGGGGTGCCTTTTACCCGCATCTTTGAATGGAAGAGGTGCTCTTCTTCTTTTGGCTCATCTGGTTCACCAGGCTGGAGCTTGGTGGTAGCAATGGTGGCACTGGGTTCCGCATCAATGATCCATATTTCCCTTTCTATGGCTCAGAGTCATAACCGACAAATGATTCATAGGCTTTCACTTTAGCCACCAGTGACTGTTTTGAGTGGAAATCAACATTGTTATGCCAAGGGATGTTATGGAAGTCAAACCATTTCCCGGTATCTTTCTTTTTCTTTTTTGTGTCCTTGTTTGCTTGCAGCTTGGACTAGTTTTCCTAATATTATCCATCTTTTCTCTGTCCTTTGTTCTATGGGTTGGAGCTTCCCTTTCCTATCTTTTGTTGTGAGGGGTTCCCAGGCCCAAATTGTCGTGTCTTTTGTTTGAGCTTCTGCTCGATTTTGACAGCATATCAGTAGGCCACACTTAAGGATGAGATGTCTAGAAATTCCATTTCGGTTTGGATGTATATATGTCAAGCACCACAATACTTGAGCACCATATGTCACTCTGAATCTTTGATACCCAGCTTAGTGCACAAGGTATGGAAGATATTTTTGAAATCTGGCACTGCTTGGTCTCTTTCTTGCCACAGTGTGGTCCATTTGGTATACAAGTCGTCATAAATTCCGACAGAGTAGTATTGTTCCTTAATAGAATCCCTGAAGGATTCCTAGGTGGTCATGACTATAAATAATGAGGTTTACACTATTTCCTTTTGCTCACAAAAGGTTTCCCACCAATCTTTGACATGGGGAATGGCTTTAAGGAGCGCAAAAGTAATCTTTTCTCTATTCGAAAAGTTATGGACAGAAAAATACCCTTCTAGTAGACTCAACTACTTGTCTACAACATCTGTGTCTATATAACCTTCAAATATAGGAATATAAAAGTTTATTTGTACCTTAAAGGGGGTGGCACCTCTGCTTGAAGAAGATGTGTCACTTGTTGGTAGCTTTCAAAGGATTTGCGCAAAACTATCCATCATGTCGTTCCTTTGTTGCATGAGGGATTCCTTAATTAATAGTTTGAAAGGATCTTCTATCCTATCATATTTATTTTCTCTTTCCATGAGAGGTCGCTTGGGCGTGTGAGATCTTTTTTCCTCAAGAGAAACAAGCTCGAGACCCAACTCTTTGTACTCCGACCTCATTGGGGAGATGCATTAAGACGACAAGGAGAAAACTTCTATGATACCACTTATATGGATTTTATGAGAAGAATGAAATGAATACAGATTATTAATAGGTGCTTAAAGAAAAATAACAGAGATATAGTAAAACTAGTTTTCTATTCAACAAGGAAATAAACTGAAACTGTAAAATGCAATGGAAACCTGCTTGTTGGAATGGTGGCGGCTTATCTCTGAGAAGAGATGTGACGGTTGCAATCATTCACAAGAATATGAATACAATGAGGATATGAAAGCCTTTTTACAATAAACAGGAATGCCAAAAACCCTAGACATACAAAAACTTAACCCTAGGAGATGAAGCGCCAAAAGTCATGTGGGCCCCGTTTGGGCAAGTTAGTACATCAACTTCTCGGGGTTGTAACTTTTGCATACGATCTTCCTTTTAGGTGTATGATAGCCCGTTGGAAAGGTATCATTGAGGATATTCATTTTAGGGGAAATGTGGAAGAAACTTTCATATTTCAAACCGATTTTCTCAAAAAACATCGTTTAGGGCCTCAAAATGGCTCTAGAAGTGAAAACTGCTAAAAATAGTAAATTACCAAAATTGCCATAAAATTGTTTTGAGCCAGTTTGAAAAGGTGGGTGGCCATTGATATCCACCTAGACCATTAACGAAATCATTAAACTCTTGGTGTCAGCCAAAAAGAGGAATCTTCATCACGTTGAGCATAGTGGACT
>JZKD02S2223901.1:0-26720 GCA_000966675.3 Picea glauca
TATATATAATTAAGCATGAGATTGTTATTCTGCGAAGTAGCGCCTGCCCGACTGAAGGAAAGGGGGCGTTACAGTATGGTATCAGGGCATTATAGCTTCAAATGAAAGAGTGTTACAATATGGTATTAGAGCCAAGGTTTCGACGCTGAGCCTACATGGGCCAGTTGAGTGGTATTTGGACTGAGGGTTTGAGGATAAATTGTGTCTGGAGGACCAATTTTGGACCTTTGAATGCTCCTGAGTGTCAAGGAGTTACTTGACCGTGTTACCAAGCTCAGGAGTTGTAGCGATGTTATGAAACCGCAACTGATGTGGTATCTGGCCACAGGGAAAGAGGACTCCAGACCAGAAGTGTTGGAACCGTAGGATCTGTTTGCAAAAAAGGAGAATCCTCGTGACCGTCAGATCTGGAAAATGTGCGCAGGGTTCAAAAACCCTTTGGATTTGCACAGGAACATGGAAATCGCGATACGCAAAACCCCAAATTCGTTCGGACCGTCCATCAAGGGGAACACGTGGCTACTAGACGACGTTTCGGCACCCGGGAAACAAAAAGGGAAGAACCTTGTTTTCGCAAGCCATGAAATAGCGAAACCCAAAATTCTGAAATGATCTACACCGTAGATCGTAAGATAGGAACTTGACCGTTGGATCAAGTGGAGGGGTAGACAATAATTTCAGGATTTTGACAAATGGAATTTTGAGAGGTGTGGATGCACGAAATCCCAATGCCCAAAACCCTGAAAAGCCGAAAGGATATGCGCCGTAGATTTGAGAAAGGTCTAATCGTTGGATTTCACTTGGAATGGACGTGGAAACATGGGTGTGTACCACGTGCCAGTGGGACAAGAGAAAAGTGAGCATGGTGGGACCCGATGATGTCACCATAGATAAAGTGGACACTCCTGAGGGTTCCACTCGCCACTGTAGATGTGGAGACAGTTGTGCTATGTAGGCCCGAAGGGTAAAGTAAATCAAGATTTCAGGATTCGCAAAGAAGGAGCACGAGGGCTCAACACTCCAACTCACGAAGTCGTGAGTTGCGAGGGGTGCTAGCACTTAGACCTAACCTATAGTTATATGTACCAGACACTAGCGAGGAGGGAGCCATACCCATATCACATCTTGGATATGGACATTTGGAGGAAGAAGAATTGAGGGTCTTAGACTCGTGAAATCATGAGATCGTGAAGTTGTGAAAGGTGCCTTTGGTTACGAGGGTAGGGAGAAAGAGGGAGCTATCACCCAAAAGCGAGTATGAGAGTGTCATGGACTGAGACCCTAAAACCAGAAGTCCCGAAATTTGCAGAGCCAAACAAAGCTCAGATAACTTAATGGAATCGAAACATTTTTCTTGTTCATGTTGGTTTATGAGTGTTGTAAGTTTCTTGAAGGTTTAAGGGCCTGACACACTTCGGTTGATTTCACATTGTGTGTGTAGAGTTCAATGAGTGTCAGGTCAACCGTGAATCTACGTTGAGTATAGAAATGGAAATGGTACAGATTGCCTCTGAAACAAAGGATGAAAGGGTAGGAAGGGATGTCAACTTGGGAGTCGAAGGATCAAACTCTAATGGGCACAAAAAAGAGATGGATAAAGAAGGACATATGATGAAACTCATTGAAAGATTGTAGAAATATTCTCAGGCTTACTGAGATGATAGACGAAAGCTCATGAGGGTTAGGGATCAACAGGGATAATTCAACTTAAAAATGTTGAAGAACCTGGAAAGAATAGAAAGGAAGTTGGAGAAGAGGAGTGTCTCAAGCAAGACAGAGAGTCGTAGGACCCCTGAGAGAAGAAGAAGATTGAGGAGTGGTAGCAGACATCATCGTCACTCCCCAAAGCATTCTAGCAGGGAAGCACACAGTAGTTCAAGCTCGTCCCCTACTAGAAAACACCAAACATCTGGAAGGGATGAATTGAAAGGAGATATGAACAAGATCAAGCCTCAAAAGTTTGATGGAGAACATAAGAAGGAGGAAGATGATGAAACATGGTTGCTAGGAATCAGGAAATATTTCCAACTGTAGAATTATTCCCCTCATGCAGAAGGAAGAATTGCGATGTATCAACTAAAGGGAAAAGAATCCATGTGGTGGGATCAGTTTGTGCAGGTGCAACACATCAGAGAGAAAGATATCACTTGGAAGGAGTTCAAGAGGTATTTCAAGAAGAAATACCTTACCAAAAGGTACTATGACAGAAAGATGAAGGAGTTCTTCGAACTCAAGTTGGGCAGCATGACCATCGATGAATATGAACGAAGGTTTTTGGGACTACTGAAGTATGTTCCATTCATCAAAGATAAGGCTGTCAAGATTTAGAGGTATCTGAGTGGAATCCCACCTTCTATTGGTGACAAGATTCAATATGATGATCCTAAGACTATGGAAGAAACAATAAGAAGGGAAAAATGATTATATGAACAACAAAGAGAAAGGCCTACTTTTCAGAAGGCTTGGGATGATCGGAAGAAGTTCAGGAAATAGAAGAGGCAGAAGGGAAACAAACCTCCCTTTTTAATAAACAATCCTCAGGGACAACCATCTTTCAGAGAGCCCAGGAAGGCTGAAGTGGGTGAGAAAATGCCCAGACCACCACCTATGGAGTGTTGGGGTTGTAAAGGGAACCATAGGTACAGGTATTTACCCCACAGAAAAGATAAAGCGAGAACCATCCACAATGTTCAACAAGTTGAAACAATGGAGGATATGGTCAGTAGGATGCCAAGGATCTATGCAGCCCTAGACAACAAGCAAGCAGAATTTTAATCACACATGATTGAAGTGGAAGGTATAATCAGCAACCGACCATTTATTATTTTAATTGATTCCGGGGCTAGCCACAATTATGTAGATCCTAGGGTGGTGGAAAGTTTGCATTTATCAAGAAGCAAACATGAAAGGTCTTGGTTAGTGAAGTTGACTACAGGAACCAAGAGGAAGGTCACTGAATCGGTTAAATCATGTTCGATAGACATGAATGGATTGAGCACGAAGGATGAATTGAATGTTCTGCCTTTAGGCTCTTATGACTGCTTAATTGGGATGGACTATTTGGACCAACACCATTCCCTTTTGGACTATCATAACAAGAGGTTTACATTCCTGGATGAGGAGGGAAATCGGAAAAAAGTCCAAGGAATTCCCAGAGCTGTGGCTGTTAGAGAAATCTCAGCCATGCAGCTGAAGAAGTGTTATAGGAAAGGCTATCAATTATTTATAGCCTGTGTGGAGGAAGCATCTAGAGATGAAGTCTCAAGAATTGGAGACAATGAGGTACTCATAGAGTTCAAGGACGTATTTCAGGAGGTACCTGGACTACCTCCGAAGAAAGACATCGATTTTTCTATAAATTTGATGCCTGGAGCAGCTCCAGTGTTGAAAGCTCCTTATAGAATGAGTACGCCAGAGCTGAAAGAGTTTCAATTGCATCTCGAAGATATTATAAATAAGGGGTACATCCAACCCAGCGTGTCACCTTGGAGTGCCCCGGTCTTGTTCATGAAGAAGAAGGATGGGATGTTGAGGTTGTGCATTGATTTCCGACAGTTGAACAAGGTAATTGTCAAGAACACGTATCCTCTGTCGAGGATCAATGATCTTTTCAATCAGCTGAAGGGTGCAAAAATATTTTCGAAGATAGATCTCAGATCAGGATATCACCAGGTAAGAATAAAGGATGAGGATATCAGCAAGACCGCCTTTAGAACAAGGTACAGTCATTACGAGTTCATAGTGGTGCCGTTTGGACTGTCAAACACACCTTCTATTTTTATGTTCTTTATGAATGGTGTATTTAGGAACTATTTAGACAAGTTTGTCCTAGTCTTTCTGGATGACATATTGGTGTATTCCAAGTCAGAGGAAGATCATGAACAACACCTAAGGATGGTTCTGCAAGTGTTGAGAGAACACCAGCTGTATGCCAAGTTGAGAAAATGCTCATTTTATCAAAGACAGATCCATTACTTGGGAGACATTATTTCAGAAGAAGGGATCGTTGTGGATCCTGAGAAGGTTGAGGCCATCTGAGAATGGTCAGCGCTAAGGAATGTGATAGAAGTTAGATCCTTTATGGGTCTGGAGGGATATTATAGAAGATACAGGGTTCTCAAAGATAGCTCAGCCTATCACTTCCTTGCAAAGGAAGGAGAAAAAGTTTCAGTGGAATGAAGAGTGTGAAGAGAGTTTCCAGTGATTGAAGCAGCTATTAACCAACGCTCCAATCCTAAGAATTGCAAATCCAAATATGGATTTTGTGGTGTGCACAGATGCGTGTAAGGAAGGATTGGGAGGAGTTCTCAGCCAATATGGATTTGTAATCTGTTATGAGTCCAGGAAATTGAAAGAGCATGAAAAGAATTATGCCACTCATGATTTGGAGCTGGCAACAATCGTCCACACTCTGAGGAAATGGAGACATTACCTCATGGGGAGAGGATTTGAATTGAGAATAGACCACCACAGTCTGAAATATTTGTTTGAGCAGCCAACCTTAAACGCTAGACAAAGTAGTTGGTTGGAGTTTTTGTGTGAATACAACTTTGATATCAAGCATATCAAAGGGAAGGAAAACAAGGTGGCTGATGCACTCAACAACCATTACCATGTATAGATGTATATTAAGGATAGAATTTTGGAAGCTACAAGTGTCGATTTTCAGTACAGAGACTTGGTAGCAAAGCTACAGCAGTGTGAGAGATCACAGAAAGAGGAAAGTTACACCTTGGGAGCTGATGGAATACTTCTGTACAAAAACAGAGTGTATGTATCCAATGTCCAGGATTTGAGACTTGCAATTCTAAAAGAAATGCATAAAGTGACTTATGCTGGACATCCATGATATCAGAAGACTGTGGCAGCAGTCAAGAGCCATTATTTTTGGCCGAGTATGAAGAGAGATATCGTTGAATACATCGCTAGATGTATAGAGTGCCAAAAAGTTAAGGCTGAGCATAGGCACCCAGCAGGGTTGCTGCAGCCTTTACCCATTCCTGAGTGGAAGTGGGAAGTGGTGACGATGGATTTTATTACAGGATTGCCCAGAATGAGCAAGCAACATGATTCGATCATGGTGGTGGTGGACAAGCTTACAAAAGCTACCCATTTTATTTCACTCAAAACCACTCACAAGGTAGTAGATGTTATTGATATCTTCTTAAAAGGAGTGGCACGCTTGCACAGAATTCCTAAGACGATTGTGTCTGATAGGGACCCGAAATTCACCTTGAATTTCTGGAAAGGACTGTTCAAAGGATTTAAAATGAATTTGAATTTTAGTACAGTGTATCATCCCGAGTCTGGTGGACAGACAGAGAGGGTGAACAGAGTAATAGAGGACATGCTAAGAATGTACATGATGGACAAANAAGGGTAGGAAGGGATGTCAACTTGGGAGTCGAAGGATCAAACTCTAATGGGCACGAAAAAGAGATGGATAAGGAAGGACATATGATGAAACTCATTGAAAGATTGCAGAAATATTCCCAGGCTTACTGGATGATAGCCGAAAGCTCATGAGGGTTAGGGATCAACAGGGATAATTCAACTTAAAAATGTTGAAGAACCTGGAAAGAATAGAAAGGAAGTTGGAGAAGAGGAGTGGCTCAAGAAAGACAGAGAGTCGTAGGACCCCTGAGAGAAGAAGAAGATTGAGGAGTGGTAGCAGACATCGTCGTCACTCCCCAAAGCATTCTAGCAGGGAAGCACACAGTAGTTCAAGCCCGTCCCCTACTAGAAAACACCAAACATCTGGAAGGGATGAATTGAAAGGAGAGATCAACAAGATCAAGCCTCCAAAGTTTGATGGAGAACATAAGAAGGAGTAAGATGATGAAACATGGTTGCTAGGAATCAGGAAATATTTCCAACTGTAGAATTATTCCCCTCATGTAGAAGGAAGAATTGCGATGTATCAACTAAAGGGAAAAGCATCCATGTGGTGGGATCAGTTTGTGCAGGTGCAACACATCAGAGAGAAAGATATCACTTGGAAGGAGTTCAAGAGGTATTTCAAGAAGAAATACCTTACCAAAAGGTACTATGACAAAAAGATGAAGGAGTTCTTCGAACTCAAGTTGGGCAGCATGACCATCGATGAATATGAACGAAGGTTTTTGGGACTACTGAAGTATGTTCCGTTAATCAAATATAAGGCTGTCAAGATTTAGAGGTATCTGAGTGGAATGCCACCTTCTATTGGTGACAAGATTCAATCTGATGATCCTAAGACTATGGAAGAAACAATAAGAAGGGAAAAATGATTATATGAACAACAAAGAGAAAGGCCTACTTTTCAGAAGTCTTGGGATGATCGGAAGAAGTTCAGGAAATAGAAGAGGCAGAAGGGAAACAAACCTCCCTTTTTAAGAAACAATCCTTAGGGACAACCATCTTTCAGAGAGCCCAGGAAGGCTGAAGTGGGTGAGAAAATGCCCATACCACCACCTATGGAGTGTTGGGGTTGTAAAGGGAACCATAGGTACAAGGATTTACCCCACAGAAAAGATAAAGAGAGAACCATCCACAATGTTCAACAAGTTGAAACAGTGGAGGATATAGGCAGTAGGATGCCAAGGATCTATGCAGCCCTAGACAACAAGCAAGCAGAATTTTAATCACACATGATTGAAGTGGAAGGTATGATCAACAACCGGCCATTTATTATTTTAATTGATTATGGGGATAGCCACAATTATGTAGATCCTAGGGTGGTGGAAAGTTTTCATTTATCAAGAAGCAGACATGAAAGGTCTTGGTTAGTGAAGTTGGCTACAGGAACCAAGAGGAAGGTCACTGAATCGGTTAAATCATGTTCGATAGACATGAATGGATTGAGCACGAAGGCTGAATTGAATGTTCTGCCTTTAGGCTCTTATGACTGCTTAATTGGGATGGACTGTTTGGACCAAAACCATTCCCTCTTGGACTATCATAACAAGAGGTTTACATTCTTGGATGAGGAGGGAAATCGGAAAAAATTCCAAGGAATTCCCAGAGCTGTGGCTGTTAGAGAAATCTCAGCCATGCAGCTGAAGAAGTGTTATAGGAAAGGCTATCAATTATTTATAGCCCGTGTGGAGGAAGCATCTAGAGATGAAGTCTAAAGAATTGGAGACAATGAGGTACTCATAGAGTTCAAGGATGTATTTCAGGAGGTACCTGGACTACCTCTGAAGAAAGACATCGATTTTTCTATAAATTTGATGCCTGGAGCAGCTCCGGTGTTGAAAGCTCCTTATAGAATGAGTACGCCAGAGCTGAAAGAGTTTCAATTGCAGCTCGAAGAGATTCTAAAGAAGGGGTACATCCACCCCAGCGTGTCACCTTGGAGTGCCCCGGTCTTGTTCATGAAGAAGAAGGATGGGATGTTCAGGTTGTGCATTGATTTCCGACAGTTGAACAAGGTAACTGTCAAGAACACGTATCCTCTGTCGAGGATCAATGATCTTTTCGATCAACTGAAGGGTGCAAAAATATTTTCGAAGATAGATCTCAGATCAGGATATCACCAGGTAAGAATAAAGGATGAGGATATCAGCAAGACCGCCTTTAGAACAAGTTACGGTCATTATGAGTTCATAGTGGTGTCGTTTGGACTGTCAAACACACCTTCTGTTTTTATGTTCTTTATGAATGGTGTATTTAGGAACTATTTAGACAAGTTTGTCATAGTCTTTCTAGATGACATCTTGGTGTATTCCAAGTCAGAGGAAGATCATGAACAACACCTAAGGATGGTGCTGCAAGTGTTGAGAGAACACCAGCTGTATGCCAAGTTGAGAAAATGCTCATTTTATCAAAGACAGATCCATTACTTGGGAGATATTATTTCAGAAGAAGGGATCATTGTGGATCCTGAGAAGGTTGAGGCCATCCAAGAATGGTCAGCGCTAAGGAATGTGATAGAAGTTAGATACTTTATGGGTCTGGCGGGCTATTATAGAAGGTTTATTACAGGGTTCTCAAAGATATCTCAGCCTATCACTTCCTTGCAAAGGAAGGAGAAAAAGTTTCAGTGGAATGAAGAGTGTGAAGAGTTTCCAGTGATTGAAGCAGCTATTAACCAATGCTCCAATCCTGAGAATTGCAAATCCAAATATGGATTTTGTGGTGTGCACAGATGCGTGTAAGGAAGGGTTGGGAGGAGTTCTCAGCCAATATGGATTTGTAATCTGTTATGAGTCCAGGAAATTGAAAGAGCATGAAAAGAATTATGCCACTCATGATTTGGAGCTGGCAACAATCGTCCACACTCTGAGGAAATGGAGACATTACCTCATGGGGAGAGGATTTGAATTGAGAATAGACCACCATGGTCTGAAATATTTGTTTGAGCAGCCAACCTTAAACGCTAGACAAAGCAGTTGGTTGGAGTTTCTGTGTGAATACAATTTTGATATCAAGCATATCAAAGGGAAGGAAAATAAGGTGGCTGATGCACTCAACAACCATTACCATGTATAGGATGTATATTAAGGATAGAATTTTGGAAGCTACAAGTGTCGATTTTCAGTACAGAGACTTGGTAGCAAAGCTACAACAGTGTGAGAGATCACAGAAAGAGGAAAGTTACACCTTGGGAGCTGATGGAATACTTCTGTACAAAAACAGAGTGTATGTACCCAATGTCCAAGATTTGAGACTTGCAATTCTAAAAGAAATGCATAAAGTGACTTATGCTGGACATCCATGATATCAGAAGACTGTGGCAGCAGTCAAGAGCCATTATTTTTGGTCGAGTATGAAGAGAGAGATCGTTGAATATATCGCCAGATGTATAGAGTGCCAAAAAGTTAAGGCTGAGCATAGGCACCCAACAGGGTTGCTGCAGCCTTTACCCATTCCTGAGTGGAAGTGGGAAGTGGTGACGATGGATTTTATTACAGGATTGCCCAGAATGAGCAAGCAACATGATTCGATCATGGTGGTGGTGGACAAGCTTACAAAAGCTACCCATTTTATTTCACTCAAAACCACTCACAAGGTAGTAGATGTTATTGATATCTTCTTAAAAGGAGTGGCACGCTTGCACAGAATTCCTAAGACGATTGTGTCTGATAGGGACCCGAAATTCACCTTGAATTTCTGGAAAGGACTGTTCAAAGGATTTAAAATGAATTTGAATTTTAGTACAGTGTATCATCCCGAGTCTGGTGGACAGACAGAGAGGGTGAACAGAGTAATAGAGGACATGCTAAGAATGTACATGATGGACAAATCATCAAGATGGGAAGACTACCTGCATTTGGTAGAATTCGCCTACAATAATGGGTATCATGCATCGTTGAATATGAGCCCATTTGAAGCACTTTATGGAAGAAAGTGCAACACTCTAGTGAGCTGGGATAATCTAGTTGACAGAGAAGTAGTTGGGCCAGAGTTGATCAAAGAGATGGAAGACCAAATGATAAGAATTAAACAGAATTTGAAAGTTGCCTAGGACAGGCAGAAAGGTTATGCTGATAAGAACAGAACCCACAGAGAATTCAAAGTGGGTGATCATGTTTTCCTGAAAGTGAAAACTAACAGGATTTCCTCTGAAGCTGGGAAGTTGCACCAAGTTGGAAACAAGATACTGTGGACCTTTTGAAATCCTGGAAAAGATTCGGCTAGTTGCATATATGCTTGCATTACCTACATCTATGACTGTACATAATGTGTTTCATGTTTCACTGCTTAAGAAATATATACCTGATGCTAATCATGTTATCGATTGGAATGCGATTCAGGTGGAACCAAAAGGTGTTCTGCAAGTGCATCTTGTGCACATATTGGATAGGAAAAGAAAACAACTCTGGAATCGAGCCATAGAGCTTGTAAAGGTCCAGTAGACTTGGTACGGTCCTGAGGATGTGACATAGGAGCATGAAGATGTTATGCGGGCAGAGTAACCACATCTTTTTGAATTTTTTTGAAAATCTTGCAGATGCAGTGTAAAGTTGCACCGAGGACAGTGCAAAAATAAGGGGAGGGGGATTGTAATGTCCCCAAGGCTGAGCCCTGTTGTAAATTTTGTTTATGAAATGAATTGTAAATATGTTTTATAGGCTGGTGAGCCGAGTTATATAAGCTAGTGGGCTTATGTGATTGTTAGGCCAGAGAGCCTAAGTGTTGAAGGCCAAGAGCCTGATTTTGTACCTGTATTTATGCAGAACAGTAATAGAATATAAACACTGCCGTGTGTAGACCGACCATGAGGAATGAGTGATGGGGGAATAAGTTTCCATAGAGTGGGCAAGGGATTAGGGGCTTGAAGGTGCAAAAAGGGACTAAGTGTTGAGTCGAGGGGCTTAGGTCCTTGGGAATAATATTTTAATATTATTCCAAAAGACATGTGAATAATATGCTTTATCCTAAGTTCTTTTGTAAGGAAAAACAACTTCTGAATGGAAGGAACACATGCTGAAGGAATGCATGCAGTTGCATGGGTGACAAGTGTCAACCTAGGCACATGTAAATAAAATGGTTGAGATGAGCCATGTTGGGGGTTCCTTCTCCATTCTACCTGACTGCCTGAGTGTGAACCCATCTGACCTTTGCAAGAGATACCCTCGTGCGCTCTGAAACAAAAAGGCATGTGTCTATATTTTCTTCTGGAAGGCTAGTACACCCCTTCGGTTGCGAATCGTTAAGTTTGAGTCGACCCCTGCGTGGAAAACTCGTCACTCATCCCTGATAACCAGAGCGTGAGTTTATCCCATGCTGGCGGATTGAGAAAACGGAAGTGTCCCATCCCTGCTAAGCTTTGTTATGCTGTTGCACCTATCTGTTGCTTCTCAGGGGTGTTTGTGTCTGAATTCCTGTTGACTATGGTGGACATGTAGTGTTGACCCTGTGTGGCTTGTTGGCCAATCGTACATCATTCTCTCCAGGTGAGAGAGGTGGTTGAAGTTGAAAGAACAGGTTGCTTGACCTGTGACCGACTCGCTCCAGGTGAGAGAGAGTGTACTGAGGAAGGAGAGAGCTCCTGGAAGGAACCCTGTAGCTGCCGTAGAGCTCGGAGAATTCCATTCTGGCCTGTTGTTAAAAACCAAGTCAAGGGAGGTTAGCAGCCAAAGGACTGTCTAGGTGACAGAGAAGGTGTATACTCCTGGGGTGGAACATGCATGTGGGGAAGGAGAGTCTGTGGGCAGTGAGTATGAGTGGTTCCTGGGAGAGAATTCCTTCCTTGTGCCCGTGTGTTTTCCTTGTAACCTCAGCCTAGCCTAGGATTCCTTGCCTTGGGGTGGAGCTTAGTCCCAACTCGAGGGTGACCTACTGCTGAGCTTGATGAGCAGCGCGGTCTAAGGCTGGGAGGTTCGTGGAATTCCTTCACCTGGTTGGTGGAATTACCACTGTTTTCAAAGATAAGTACCAGATGATGTTTCAATTATGTTACTGCATGTTTGTGTATTTATGATTATCATGTACTCTGTTGTGCATATGAATTAATGTTAAAGCCATTGATTATTTATAATAATAGTAATTATTATGCTCACTCTAAGTTTAAATGTGTTTAACCTATTTTAAATGCATGCCATATATATATATATATATATATAAGCATGAGATTGTTATTCCGCGAAGTAGCGCCTGCCCGGCTGAAGGAAAGGGGGTGTTACAGTATGGTATCAGGGCGTTACAACTTCAAATGAAAGAGTGTTACAGTAGATATTGTCGATATAGAAATCCCATCAACATCCACTAATATGGGTCAACACCTCTATCCTTATATGGAGTGTGATCAACCTACTTTGCTCATATGGGTTGTTGAATCTTCGAGTTCACATGATGTCCTAGATACCAATTTTCCTTTAGATGAGGCCATCCTGGATGTCTTGGCTTCCGTAGATCAGCCCCAAGATGAGGTGATGCATCAATCATCTTGTATTGATTTGGAACCAATGAGAGTTATCATGACGAGTCTCCATCTAGGATTAGGGGCATTTGTTGGGGCACCCAATAGACCTCCTAGAATTGACCCTTTTAAGCCTTGGATTTTTTTTAGGAACTTGCCACTAAATTATCTACTTCCCCTTCCATCAAATATTTATGTTTTGTACCTCCTTCATGTCTTTATGGGAATCATCAAGGAGCTCTCATATCTCATTATGTTATAAAAACAATATCACAGAGAAATAAAATAAAACAAATACGGAAATAAGACATGAAAGATACAAAATACAATAGAGACACAGATATACGTGGTTCACCTATTCTGGGCTACGTCCACCAGAGAAATTTCTAGGTCCTTCCTTATTATTATCCAACAAAATGAAGGGATACAACCTACAACACACCCATTGTAAATTCCTCTTCTTTCTCTCACAGTCTCCTCTCTCAAAAATATATTCGCAATAATACACAGTTGCAATACAATTCCCTCATAAAATGGGGTTGCCTTCTAGGGAAAAAATACCTAAAACAAATTTTACCTTCATATTTGCAACCTTATAATGAACGGTCCATATTTCCCCCCTTGGAACCCCCCGGTGACAATAGTGGGGGAGAAAGCCCCCCCAACACCCCCAATTAGGGAATGGGGTCTGGGAACGAATGAAATAAACTTTTGAATCAGGAAGAAAATTAGGCTCCACGACCAACACATGAAACCACTCATAATGAGTATCTTTGGCCGCATAAATTTGTTGCTATGTGGCATGACCTCAGCATGGTGTGCCATATGATGTTTTTTGGCATGCAATGGGTATATAACCTACCACGGTACATACCTGAGTTTAATCATCTATATACGAAAAAAACCCTTAGACACTAGCCCTTTCAGCATCACCTGCAGAGAAAATGAAGTCTCACCCAAGGCATCTAGAGGGGTTGCAGGAACTAGGGTTATACAGTGATGAGGGGAAGTAAGGAATTATTCATGTTATTAATACAATTTACTCATGTGCATAGTTCCCATTAATTAACAGTTACTTAAATTCAACATATTATATGTGTGGAATTCTCTCGCTTAACATTCATTCAATTACTAGATACTTCAGTGCACAACATTATAACATCAAATATGAACAATACATTCATCATATATCATCATTACACCATAACATTAAACAACATAAAATGCAAAGACATCAAATCACAACACACAGGTTTAACGTGGTTCACCCAACTTGGGCTACATCAACAACGATTGGCTTCTTTTATTATTCACTGATCATTCTCTTACAGTTGTGCACTGTGCTACAAAATATGAAATAATAACATTACCCAAAACTGCCTAGTTGTTTTTCTACAGTGTGATCTTTACTCCTCATTCATACCTCAAACTTATTAATTCACTCAACTCAACTTACCCAACAAGCATTAAGAACTTCTCATACGTCGAACCCTCAAAACTTATGAACTTCCTCTACCAAAAACCCATTACATATTTATACATAAAAATAGGGATAAGCTCATTACAATGTGGAAAAAAATGTCCCCAAAAACTCAATAGTCTATAACCATTTTCTTCCTTTTGCGCATTGCTCCATCACATACCCTTATGCCTTACGCTTTGACTCCTTAAACTCTTCTCTTGTCACGCGCTCTGGTCCATCTTCTAACTTCCTTTTATTATTTGACTTCTTCTAGCGTAGATCCCAAAAATTAACCAAAATGCCTATCCAATGGGCCTCGAACACTCGTGGCTTGTCCCAAGCCACTCAGGCCTTCTTCCAATGTGATATGAATTGTTCGAAGGTATCTTTTGTTGTCACAACATTTTCCTTGACCTCTAGTTCCTTCTGAAAAATTTGGTCAATTGTTTCTGCAATGATGTGAGCCTGCATCTTCTTAACACATTGATCAACTACTTGTTTGATGATTTCTTGAGTTGTTGTTCATGTCAGTGTCACTCTATATGCTTCCTCTTATAGTACTTCTATCTACTACGTGCGAGATTGTTGATCCACCCTGAGTTGATTCATTTCTAAATATACCTTACTATTCTCATTCATCGCAGTTACCACCTCAACTATCAGTAATATGCTTATCATGTCTTTGAATTTATGCGTCTTTTCCTACACATCTTGGATCTTCTAACTGATCTCTTGTTGCTCCTTATCCTCATTGATTTGTGCCAAAATTCCCATAGTATTTGTATACAATTGATCACACTCTACTACTAGATTCTTTATACTTTCCATCGTTGTTTTCATGGTTTTCTCCCTCATTTCCCTCTCTCCAGGTGGAGCGCTCGGTGTCATGTGTGCTTCTAGATAAACTATTCATGGATTCAGCTATCTTCGTGACTTGGTATTCTAGCAAGGCTTCCTTCTCTATTTGCACCTTGGGGATTTCTTGATAAACCTTCTTGAATTCCTGCTGCATTCTTTCTACCTTCTGCATGGCCTCATCAAGATCCTATTTAAATTTGTTGTACTTCACCTCTAATGCTACATTTTTTGTTGTAAACTTCACTAGCTCATTGGATATCTTCTTTGCGCACACTTTCATCTATTACATTACACTCATTTTTAATTCATGGAATACATCCATTTCCAGTTGTGATAGCACTAAGTCAATGTGACCTAGTTCCTTGGCCTATTCTTTCATTTTTGTCATGGGGAACTCGATTGCCCCTATCGCTATCTTAATCAATCTTCATTCTCCTACGAATACTGAGGACTGGGAGATTGTTGTATTTGCCTCTACAGTCTTGGTAGTTCTTGTTTTTGGTTCCTCCTCTGTATTTCACCCTGATGCGATGTTTGATGCTTCTGATAGTTGTCACAATTCTACTATTTTTTCATGCATGCGTCTGTTCATCTCTTATTTTTTTTGTTGCACACTAAAATGCATCATCAATGACATATTTTACTTAGTCACCTATATTCTCCAAATATTCCTCTATCAATGCCTGGATAACTACTTCCTTAAAGAATTTTCACTTTGGCCATTGTTGTTTGGGTCTCCCTGTCTCTGTCTCTTTTCTCTTCATATCATTGTGCGATGTCGTTTGTTTATTTGTTTCCTCTGGACCCTTTCCTCCATCCTAGGAATCTCTTTATTCTTCTTCCTCATCGACCTCATGTATTTTTAGGTTTTTCTTCTTTGATGGCACTGTATCTTCTAGTGGAATCTTCCTCTCATCTTCCCAATTGACCATAATTTGGTCCATATCCTCTTCCATCAATCTGTTTTATGTTGGAAACCACTATTGATCTAGGTCCTTATTTGCTTGTACGTACATGTGGAGACGCCCCAACTTAAAGCGTGTCATTGTCTTATAATCATCAACCACTTGATTGGGTATACACAGTTTCCTCTCGATGTTTTCTATGATAGTTTCCTTATAAATATAAAATGTGAAATTACTATCCATCTGTTTCACCTTATGTGTCTTATACCAAAGGTTATGATACCGTGTAGCTAAACAAAGCTTCTCTGTGACTCCTAAAAAATGACTTTCATCTAGCTCCCTCCATGTTGATAGCACTATTAGGATCAATAACCAGGCATAATGGAACTCATTCCCCTTATCCTGTGCTTCCTCATAGTCAATTAAAAATTGGTTCAATAAGAATGTTTCCTAGTTCATCTCGATGCCCTCTACACATGTTTCTACAACCGCTATCACTATTGCTAGCACTTGATATTGTCTGAATTTCCTCAACAACTTACAGGATAAGGCTTGCGTCACAAAACTTATCGTCAAGTCACATATGCTAGTGATATCCAAACAATGTTTTCCATGGAATGTATGCAATTTTTCATTCATTCTCTCAGTGAGAGTTTTCTCATTTTTCTTATCCAAAAATAACAAAGATGGGTCCTCCCATGCAATGGAAGACCAGTGATGTGCACTATAAAATCTATATCAATGGATATTTTCCACTCGAGCCACATTTATCGTCCATGCACATAGCTTAGCATCATTTTTACACATGCATTGATCTCCTGGCTCTATCCAAAATGGGGTATATCGAACAGGTTTAGAAGACCTTAGTTCTCCAACCTCGTAGCCCGCACCTTTGGATCTATGACTATCATATGAGTCTCAGAACTAATATACTTCCTTAACTTGCTAGGTACCAACTATGGAAACTTATTCTCATTAGTGATGCCGTGGTCTACATACTTTAATGCATGTATCATACCTAGCATGTCCCCTTCTACAATTACTACTTTTGGAATTGGTGTCTCCACAAGATGATACTTTGCATCCCTATGTAAATGGACCTTTTTTTTATGGATTTCTCGGTGGGATATAATCCCTGTGGAATCTTGATTATGATGATACCTCCTATTTTTATTCAACTACAGGGAGTGTTGCAGGATAACCTCTTAGTTTCTTCAGTACTGATGATAACATTCTTGTTTCCTTAGTCGGTTCCATCTTCCTCTACAACACTTGTCTCAAATTCCAACTGGTTATGTAACTCAGTTCTGAACTTTGAATCTATAACTTCGTCTCTTTAGTCCTGTAAATTCGACTCTCTATGTGAATTTTGAATGAAAATGATATTCCCCTGTCATCCCTTTGCTTGCTTTTATACTACAGTTCCAGTTGTAGCTTCCCTTCGCGCCTAAAATTTCCATCTAATCCACTAGTGTTTGGCATTCATTACCTCCTTTAATGCTCCATTACTTTGTATCTTTGATGAATTCTCCATTTTAATCTGTAATATATCATGATCTTTTGCATTTAATGTTACGCGACACCACTAATTCATTGACATGGTAACTCTTTATTGTACGTACCATCATGGATTTTCTTAAATTCTCCTAGTTGCATCTGCACAATCACATCTCTCTGCATGATATATTCCTTCTGCACGATCCCTTCTCTCTACGCAATTTTTCTTCCTTCAACTATGAGTTCTTTTAATTTCTTATTTCTCTTTCGTGACACTTTCCTACTTTTCCTCTTTACTTGTTAACATTAAATTCTTGGAATTCTCAACTTTCAAATTCTTCCTTGAACTGTTTTCATACTTTTTCCTATTTTACTTGTCTTTTCTTTCTTTTCTTCCTTTTCCTTCTACAGTACACTTATGGTACAAGTTATTCTATGCATCTCCCCTAGTGTGTGGAAGGACGGTTGTCCCTATATAGTTTCAACTGACTCGCATTGACTAGTCCTTCTAGGACTTGTCCACCCAACTGTTCTAATTTAACAACACCTGTGCCAGTCACATATTTGATCATGTGTGGCCCTAGCTAGTGTGTCCTAAAATTTCCTGGGTGTTGTAATAACTTATTGTCACAGAGAAGTATTGGATCTCCTATCTAAAACTTCTTTTGCTTGATGTGTCTATCATGCCATTCCTTTTCATGCACCTTCTTTACTTGTTGATGGAACCCTATAATAAATCGATCTTCCTCTAACACTAGTAACTGTGATAGCATTTTTTCTACTGTTTCAGAATTCGTGAGGTCTTCCATTGCAGTAATGCGTAGACTTGGTACAAGAAACTCCATGGGAATGACTTCTTCCTAACCATATGCTAATCTAAAGGGTGTTTGTCTTGTCAACTTATTGCATGTAGTTCTATAAGCCCAAAACATTGCATAGATCCTTAGATCCGAATCATCCTGTCCTACTTTTCACACCTTGGTCAATCCATTATCCAGTATCTTATTGGAGGCCTCCACAATTCCAATAGCTTGTAGGTGATATGAAATGCTCTTTTGATGTTGAATCTGGAACTCTTATGCCAATGCTGCAATTGTATTGTTCAAAAAGTGATCCCCTTGGTCATGCATAAGTACTTTAGGGAACCCAAACCTTGTAACTATGTTCTCAAATAAGAATCACACAATTGTCTCCACAATGCAATCTGGAACAGGTTCTTCCTTTGCCCATGTTTTCAAGTAGTCTATCACGGTAATTATGTACTTGGTTATTGTTCTCCTTGCTAGTGGAATGATTGGTCTGACAAAATCCACTGCCCATTTGTCAAATTCTTGCAAGGTAACCTACATATTCAAAGGCATCTCATCCCTTGGTGACAATATTCCTATTCTATAGAAAACATCGCAACTTTGACCATATTCATTTGCATCCTTATGGAGGGTGGTCCACCATATCCCTGTATGTAAGATATTTTGTGTTGTATCCTTTCCTGCATAATGACCTCCCACAATTCCATCATGCACCTCTGTGAGGATCATTAGTCTCTGATACTCCAACACACATCATCGTAGTATCCCATCTACACCCAAATCGTATAAATTTATTACGATCAACTGATAATTTGCTTCTTTAACCACTAACTTCTTCGTTTTTTCTACTTTCATATAGGATGGGGCCACTCATGTGCTTAAATATTGGACAATTTCTACAAAATGGTCGTCTATCATTTGAACTGAGAATAAATGTGCATCTGGTAAACTATCATCTGGGTTCCCTTCATATTATCCTATTTGTATCTATGACAAATGGTCTGGTCCTGCATTCAATTTTGTTGTCTTCACAATAACTTCGAAATCATACTCCTGGAACAATAATAACCATCTGTGGATTCTCCCCCCCAACACTGGCTTGTTCACTAGACATATGAGAGAAGAGTGGTCTATATACATCTTGAAATGGGACCCCAACAAATAGTGTTTTAACTTCTGCAAGGCATACACCATTTCCAACACTTCAATTTCTGTCATCATGTAATTCTTCTCAACAGTCGACAACTTCCTACTAGAAATCTCAATCTGATGATCTATCTTTCCCTCTCCTAGATGGGTTAACACTATGTCCAGTGCTATCGATGATGCATCCTCATGAACATGAAACTCTTTCTTCCAATCCAGGAATACCAGAATGGGTGCAATTACTAACTTCTGTTTCAATACGTCTAGACCCTTCTGACAGTCTTCATTCCATTGAAACTTAGCTTATTTCTTCAATAAATTTTCCATTGGAGTTGGAATATGTGGATAATATTTAATAAATTTCATGTAATATCCAGTATTCCCCAAAGTTTTTCTCGATTGTCTCACTGATTCAGGTAGTGGAAAATTAACAATTTTTGCTATCTTGGCAGGATCAACTAAAAAACCCTAGTTGCATACCACATGACCTAACAATATCCCAAATGGTGCATAGAAAATACATTTCTTCAAATTTAATGAAATGTGATATTGTCTACATCTATCAAGCATAAACCTTCTAGTTTTTATGTGATCTTTCAATAGGATAAAAACAGTCCAATCATCTAAGTACACTTCAAGAAACTTATGAATAAACTCCTTAAAGGATGCAACAACGACTCTATAAAACATAGTAGGTTCATTATTTAACCCAAACAACATCATTGTGTACTATTAGTGATGTAGAACCCCCTTCACTCCTCAGGGAGGCTCGACCTCTCAGTCAAGGATATTCAATACACTGAGTTGAATCAACTCTTAGGGCCTCTACTAGTTCTTGGATTTAATTCACACAGGCCCTCTTCGGTTACTCACGTAGGTTTGAATCACACTCACACCCTTTTCTGGCACTTCT
The DNA here is from genome assembly GCA_000966675.3 of Picea glauca. Classification (NCBI taxonomy): domain Eukaryota; kingdom Viridiplantae; phylum Streptophyta; class Pinopsida; order Pinales; family Pinaceae; genus Picea; species Picea glauca. The sequence continues at coordinate 19,436 of JZKD02S2223901.1, forward strand.
GGTAACTCTAAATGACAAGCATAAGCTCCACTGTTAGGCCCCTATTCCTTATGACCATGACTATAACCTTTGGCTCACCCCCTTTATGAATTCAGGCTCTGATAGTTTTGAGTGCAACTGACTCCTTTTTCCCTGAACTCCGGATCGATGAAACCACCTGGACAAGATCTACAACTCACGCTTATTTGATAGCCAACGACTTTAATTTAGTTCGGGACTCTAGATTCAAGAGTTCTGAGCGTTCCAAAAACCCTTTTCCCTATAGTGATTTGTACCCGAAGCTACGAATCAAGCGCCACGTGCTCACCCTGATCAACGATCAAGATTCATCCCTTATTCCCACTTCAAACGACTTCTAGTAAATTCTCCTTTTCCTCCTCAGCTTTTCCTCCGAAGTACACACTTCTGGATTCCATGATTTGATGATGTCTGTCCTTCTCAGATCGACGACCACAATTGACTTCGACAATTCGGCCTTCGGGAGTTTTGGCTTCACCACGCTTTCTTTTCTCTGAAGCACTCTTCTCCCAGAGAACACAGATCTCTGTCACATGTCCTTCCCAGATCCAATGGTCCATATCTCTTTGTCCTTCATGACTTTGACAAAAATCGCTCTTTTCTCCACGCAAATCTCTTGGACTCTCTGATATGCTGCCATGTATCCTCCTCGATATTGATAGCCTCGATTTACTTCACAACTTTGGGACTTCGGTAATCCCTCTCCTTGAACACTTCAAAACCTATGAATACACAAAGTGCCGAAGGATTTCAAATAATATCCTCTGTGCAACTCTCCTAGATCTCACGGTCTAGAAAGATCTTGATTCCTCTGAATGGATCTTGCTCAATGATTAGGAAATTTGTAGTGGGCTCCTCCCTACTGAATAACTTCCATCTGCTATCTCTTCTGAGCTTTTTCCTCTTCAAAACTTTTAAAATTCTCGGAATGTTTCTTCGATACTTACTCCTTGCACCTCTCAAGATGGTTTCTTCGACACTTAGTCAAATGTCGACCTTGCACACACCTTGCAACAGGTCTCTTTCAACTTAACCCATTGTTGTGGGCGACTTTACACTCCTCTCAATAGTTCTTACATGACTCAATTGTTCCTCCTGAACAATATGGCATTGAGTGTGTTTCTGCCTACACACACCTTGTGTGGTCCTATGCACCCCTTTGAAAATGAAGCTTCATGTTCTCTCTCCTCAGCTTCTAATTCAACTAGACTATGTCAACGCATGCCTTGAAGACACTATGCACTCCTTGCAAATGAAGCTTCAAGTTATCTCTCCTAATCTTCTAAGTCAAACTATACTCTGTCAACGCACACCTTGCGGACACTATGCACTCCTTGCATGAGCTCGTAGAAGAGAAACAATTGAAACTTATCTAATCCTCACAGATTCATACATTCAACCATGTAATGCATTCATAACATAAGAAAAACTAATAACAAAGAATACAATTAAACATAAATCCTACCATTCATTCAGATAGACACAGTAACAACAATACCAAACATTTTGGATCGACGCTTATTTGTTATATTAATTCAAATGATAGGTACACGGGCTCATACAACTTCGATAAGATTCAACAGTCTCAACAATAACAACTTCAAATAACTTTCAACAGCCTCATTTGGGCAACAATACACATATCTATAAGAGAAGGGCTCATAGAGCTTTTCCCTCTGACTACCTTAGTGCTATCCTATCAAAATAAAAGCTTTCAACTACTAAGTCTTATTACAATAAATGATTGGTATAGAAAGATAAGAGAGAATTCTTCAAATATGTACTACTATTAACTATATTAAAGAAAATACAATCTCCATTGATCTCACACGATGGTTTAGCCTCTTATCATTTAAGAACTTCCTTAATTACAATCTTTTCAAGATACTTTCATGACATGCCATATTTAAAATTCAAAATCACTTCAAAATGCGCGTTAGGGCGCTGAGTTGTCCTCCACTTGCATGTTGATGAAGATGATCCTGCATCAATTAGCTTCCCCATTATGTCACAAATATTGTTTTATGTCTGCCTTATATTGAAATATTTATCTAATGGTATCCTGAAAAAGCCATCGGTGAATGAGTATGCTTCCTTCCCTCCTACGTTTTCTAATACTTCATCTGTAAAGGGGGTCAGAAGAGAGTCATTTAAACAAGAATCATTCAACTTCTTTAGGTCTACTCAAATTCTAATACCCCTTGTTTTATTATCTTGAATCACCATTGGACTTATCCATTCGGACTCTGTGAAGGGTTCAATTATACCATCTTCTATCATTCTATCAAGCTCTTCTTTCACTTTTTCCTTGTAATTCAAATTCAATTTGTAAGGTCTTTGTCTTACTAGCTTAGCATCTAGTTTTAAAGGTATCTTCATCTCACCCAATTCTCCATCTATTCCCTTCATCTCTGAAAAGGTTGTCGAAAAGAGATCATGATACTCACACAATAGGTCTACAATCTTTTCTGCAGTTTCATCGTTCCAATAATTGCCAATATTTGAAAACTTAAGTTTCTCCTTCGTGCCAATGTTCACTTTGCACACTCTTAAGGGATTCGCATATGTGTCAGATTCAAGTGCTATACCTACTATGTCACGCTCCCCTTCAGTCTCTAGTACCTATACATTTCTTAGGTTGTCCTCTTCTTGGTCTTCCTCGGTAACATTATAACATTCTAATAGTTCATGGGCTGTCACAGACTCTCTGCATGCACTACATGTAGGTACTATTTCTACTTGACCTTCTTCCTTAATTTTTTTACCTCTAATGACTTGTAAATTTGCATCTACTAAAGGTGACTCAACTTCAAAATTGAATGTTACCTTGAAGTTTCAGGTGAGCTCTTCCCGGTCTGTTGTCCCTTTGCACACTTCTAGCTATAAATACCAGTTCCTGTGAACTGTATCCAATGTATGTATGAACCTATGCAGTCATTCCTGCATCGTCACTTGCCTCCAATTTATAATACATCGCGCAACATGATCCTTCGAATCGCTCATCCCCATATACTTGTGCATAATGTATTATATTCCAAACCCAATGTGCATCATCCTTTTACAATGTTTCCAATTCTCTATCCCATCCTTGTCGGTTTCCCACCATCTCGCTGAAGTTTCTCCTAGTGCAACATATAATGCTAACAACCTTTGTTGTTTAGGTATCTACAACTCAAATTCATTGACAAAAGAACTTACCTCAATTAATCCCTCAAACTTTGGTGTATCACGTACCTCTGTTCCGATCCAGTGCAAAGAGCAAGTAATGTGAGCACACCTTTTGTTTGACACTTCATGAAACCGATGTTTCTAGTGTTCAATTCCTTCCTCCAATTTTGATGTGCAAGAGATTATGCTTCTCCAAATAAGTGCACCATCTACAGTGGGATTGACGTAGTCATCCATCCACGTTGTCATATTATATAATTTATCAATTTCCTTTCTTTCAAGCTCCACATATCTTCTTTCCTCCATATGGTCTAATGGTGCACTGACCTTTAAACCTCCTTCTTCAAAAATCATCTCTCTTTTCTTCAAGTTAATAATCACATGACTGTTGAAGGCCCAATCCAATCTAAGCAAATATAGATACGTCTGAATTTTATCCACAATCTCAAGAACCTCAAAGTCATCTACATTGATTACTCCATCTATATTAACATGTACTCTTGTTAATATCCCGATTGGTATTATACTATGTTGGTTAACCAACCTCAATTGAACAGTTGAACACACTAGCTTCAGTTTCCCCATCATATCCCATGTCTATCTTGGAAGAACATTGATATCTCATCCTAAATCTAGGATGAAATTTCCCATGTCATATTCTCCTATATGCGCACTTAATCTAAATTCTTTGTTTGTCCTCTTCATGTGCTATACTTGGTTTACTACTTTCTACGTCATAGCTACTTCTTTATCTTGTGTACACTGATCAATCATTTCGTACATTGAATTTAGTGTTGTTTCATCCTTCATCAACTCTAAACAACTCTTTAGAAAGTCTTTCAAAGTATTTACCTTTTCGACTACCCTTTCTAGAATATTACGATCATAAAATGACAACATATCATATACTCGCTACAAGGAAAAGACCCTCTAGTGGAGGTTTTTAGTGTTACAAAATTGGCAAAAATTGTCAAAAAAACCTCCACGAAAACATCCATTTTTGGTAGCGAATGTTTTTGCAGAGATTATAACAAAACTTCATTATAACTAAAAAAAACTGGGCAGACGGAGGTTGTAGCGGATGTTTTTCTAGTTGGTGTGCTTCATGGTCTATATGCACTGGTGCATTCCCAAACATAAAGCTTCGGTGCCTACATTACACCAAAAGCACCGAGTGAGTCCTAAAATATTAGCGCACTGATGCTTTAATAAAAACAACTCATCGGTTGAATCTATGATACCAAGAATCGATGCATTCTCTAGCTTAAAGCATCAATGATTACATTTACAAGAACACACTGCGTCTATCCAAAAAAGATTGGGGCACCTGTGTTATTATAAGTAATAACGCATCGGTGCCTTAATAAGAATACGTCACATGGAGAATCTATGATACCATCACCAGTGCATTTAAAAACAAACCCCATCGCTGCATGATATTCATAACGCACCAAGGTGGAAGTGTGATACATAAGTACCAGTGCGTTTATTAATTAAACGCACGGATAAAGGTTTTTTACTACTATAAGGTTAAAATAATATTAAGATCGGTGCTAGTTCCTTGTATATCAGCACCGGTGTGAATTTAATTACGGCATCGATGTGTTTTATCTTGAAACACACCAATGTTGTTTATCATTAAACTCAAAGGTTGTCATTTTGTCTTTTTAGAAACACCGACCTGTGACAATGCATAATTATTGCTATTTTTTAATTCCATTGTTCATAAAAAAATTGACATATATCTTACAATAGTATTCATATAAATTAAATTTTGATTAGTGCATTTGAAATTCCTGTTTGTATTAATTTGTTATATCATCAGATTTCACATCTCTTCATTATAATATTTAACCATCCATATATTTAATCAACGATTTAACATTTCACAACAACATTGGACATCGCAATAGAAAAAAATAAAACATATTTTATTATATATGAATAGAAGGCTCTTTGTCATACAAAAGTGGTCGACACTTATTGGTAACCCCTTGTATTTCAATTGGGAAACTATGTGCATTACATTAAACAAAATGTCTGATTTTTATAGACAATTATTTCAAAAAATAAAACAACTTCCATTGATATCCAAATATATTGATCATCATTCTTCGTTGGAGCAGTTGTCAGTGCTCGAGCTACTTCCATGACTTGGATTATTTGGTCGAATGTTTTGTTGATTGTCTCGATTTTTTTCCTCTTCTTCAAATGATTCCATCTACAAAAATAAAAATAAAGTGTAGTGAGTGTATCTACATTGGTGAGAATAATATAAATTGAAAATAAACATACCGTAGCAAGAATTGAGTCCTGAATGATACACATTTTTTCAAAACCAAATCTCATGTCTTTTGTCAACAACCCTTCTGTTGGCACATTTCCATACTTTGTTTCCTGCAAGTTTTATACCCCATCATAAATCATAGATTTAATATAAAATATTTATTTTGTTCCATTAATTATAAAATGAGAGAAGTAAAACAACATAATATATTTACAAATTCCACAATTAATTTTTGATATTCTAACATATACTTACAACCCTTACTTAACCCAATGTCAATCAATTCTTACGACGACTCTTCTTTGTATGTTAGCACCTGTCTGAAGACATTCAAGGATGGTTGCAGTAAAACAAATTAAAATATACAAAAATGAAAATTTAAGTCAATGTTATAAACAAATAACAATTACTCACAAACTTTGCTATCAACCATTTTCTTCTTTGTCGTCCTATTTTGTTTGTTGAATGGGTTATATTTTGTTTTATTTTCTACAAGAAAATACTTGAAAATTGATATTTAATGTTAATTTATTTATTTATGTGTACCTAATAGAAAATTTCAATGATTTCATACATTGAATCATGTTGTTGTTGAGATGGCTCCTCCCACGATGCAATTATGTCCATTTTGTTTACCATCTCCTTGTACACTTTTTTCAACATTCCTACTGACATATTTTGGATATCAGCTCGTTGATCCTTTGAGATTTTCATAATCTTCTTGAAAAAAGTAACATGACAACTATTTTTATATGACATAGAGTTCGGGGTTAAGTGGCTCACAAATGGGAAGGCTAAGGACATTGAAGGCTACCAAGCTGAAATTTTTAAAATCGGAGGGCCAATCCTTATCCCTCGCATACACAAGATCTTCAATTTAGCAATCAAGCAGGGCTTCCCTAAACCTTGGACGCAAAGCCTCATTGTTCCTGTTTTTAAAAATGGGGATAGAAATAGTCTCTCTAATTATAGGACCATTATGATTAGCCCGATTTTAGCCAAGCTTTATGGAATTGTTTTGGAAAAGAAGATTAACATTTGGCTAGAAAGTCACAGTAAAAGAGATAAAGACCAGGCTTGGTTTAGGAAATATCATTCAACTGTGGACCATCTTGTTACCTTTAGGATCATTGAAGAGGAGTTCCGCAATACTAAAACCAAACTTTTTTGTTGTTTTGTTGACGTTAGAAAAGCTTTTGACATGGTTCCTAGGAAAAACCATTGGAATAGGTTGGAAGATATAAAAGTGCCTCTCGAGTTGAGGGATTATTTAATAAGGATGTATGAGAACGTTATTTATAAGTTTAAAAACATTGAGGGATGGTCAAAAGAGATTAACTGTAATATCGGAGTCAAACAAGTTTGTCCCTTGTCCCCTACCCTTTTTGGCATATACATTGATAAGTTAGAAGAATGCTTGGAAAAAGTAGGTTGTGTCGGCCCTACTCTCATTGGTATAGTCTTCAATCTTCTTCTTTATGCCAATGATATCGTTCTTGTGGAAAGAAGTCCCTATGATCTTGAAAAGAAACTAAGAATCCTCAAGGATTTTTGCTCCAATATGGGTATGACTGTTAATACTGATAAGACTAAGGTCATGAATTAAATCCAATAAGATCCCTTTTGATACCTTTGTATATGACAAAAACAACTTGGAGGAAGTGACTCCATACAAATATATTGGAATTGATATTCATCGCAAGCTCAATTGGAATTATAGCATTGAGAAAAGGATTATTGGGGGATGGAAAGCTTATTATGGGTTTGAAAACAATTGTAAATCAACTGATCTTTGGAGTTGGGATAAGAAGA
>JZKD02S2223923.1:0-10407 GCA_000966675.3 Picea glauca
TGTCCGTCGGGCATGATCCTGCACATCAACAACCCTCTAGGGGCTCATAAGTCACAGGGATCATAGCAATGTCAATCATATCTCATCATCAATATTATTAAACATGTGCATAAAACCCCTTTACCCTAGTCTAGTGCTAAAAGACATTATACAAGTCTGCAATGCAAGTTTGGAGGAAGTGACAGGACGTCCTATTGGGCTAGTGTCTACTGGAAAATGGATGTTTTTGGAAAGGATTAAATCCAAGTCATGTAAGTGGGTGAGGTGGATGGGGATGCTTGGGCAAAAGGTCAGTGATAGCAGGGATGGCTTACTGGTGGGTGCCTCTGTGGAGGGTGAGTTGCACCTGTCATGGATGCAATGTTTCCAAGCCCATTCATGCCTTTTATCTTCATTCTTTTTCTTCCAAGACGCTAGTCAAAGGACACTGCCTTAGCTTGGTGACCAGTGGTGGCAATGTTAGCCACATGCATTTCACGGAAATGAAAGGCTGGCTCATGATGAGACCCCCTTTCTCTTGGCTATGCCACCAAGAGCCACTACCCTGGCGTGGTGACCAGATGCTGGTAGTGTCATACTGCTAGATGCTCATGGACCTAATAGGCTGGCTCGTGATGAGACCCCCTATCCTCTAACCAGATCTTGTCTTTATTGGTTTTTATCTTTTTATTGCTTTTTTCTTTCAAGAAGCTAGTCAAGGGACACTGCCCTGGCTTGGTGAAGAGAGGTGGTAATGCTACCCACAAGCACTTTCACGGAAATGAGAAGGCTGGCTCGTGATGAGACCCCCTTTCTCTTGGCCATGCAACCAAAAGCCACTACCCTGGCATGGTAACTGGCTGCTAGTAGTGTCATACCGTTAGGCACCCATGGACCTAATAGGCTGGCTCGTGATGAGGCCCCTTATCCCTCAACTAGGTCTTGTTTTATTATTTTTATGGGTCTCTCTGTTTCCTGCTGAGAAGCTTTTTATTGCTTTCTCAAGGATCCCTGGGCGAAGCATCTCGAGGTTTTATTCTTAGGATTTTATTGTTAGCTGCTTTTACCCCCCAAGCCTTTTAGCCCATTCTTCCCACAAGGTAAGGTACAACCCCTAAATGATTGGCTAACCCTATGCCCAAACTAATGTAACAGGACGGGTGAGCGGGAAATAAGATGGAAAGTGGTATGTATGACGGGAATGGACGATGGTTTTTCATAAATCCCCCCAATGGCAACTCAAAACCTATGGACACAAGCTTGCTAGGGCATCCTGTCATTCCCCCCAGACATGGTCAAGTGGACAAGCATAAGATCCAAGCACCTGTTAGAAACAAAGGAATCAAATGCACATATTCAAAGGTTTTGAGGATCAGAGTGACACATACCATGATACCCGGACTCATTACCTCATGGAGCAAGAACCATCTCTGATGCAGGACCAAGCCGAAGGTGATGGATGCTGCTGCTGTTGCTGACAAAGTGGAGGTGCTGAAGGGGAGAAAAGATGTGGGCCCTCTAGGGCCATGCTCAAGTCGATCTGGCTCTCGGTACTGCATGTCTAGGACCTGTGGGCCTCGAGACATAATCTCCTAGTTATCCCTAAAAGTGGGGGATAACAATACATTCTGACATTGGTGGGCCTATGTCAGCTGCTTCAGTGAAGGGCACATCTTATTATGTGACCTTCATTGATGACTTCTCTAGGAAGACCTGGATCTACTTCATGAAGACCAAGGATGAGGTCTTCAGTTATTTTAGAGAGTTCAAAGCTTAGGTGGAGAACATGACAGGAAGGAAGATCAAGGTGTTGAGGACAAATAAAGGGGGTGAGTACACCTCCAATGAGTTCATTGATTTCTGCAAGGAGGCAGGGATCAAAAGGGAGAAGATAGTGGCCTAAAATTCGTAACAAAATGAGGTTGCAGAGAGGAAGAACCAGTCGATCATTGATGCAACAAAGGCCATGATACATGATCAGAGTTTACCTTTGTTTTTGTGGGCCAAGGCTTGCAATACAACTGTGTATTTGCAGAACAGGAGCCTGCACCAGATACTGGAGGATAAGACATCGGAGGAAGCCTTCATAGGCAAGAGACCTGAGATAGGACATCTCATGATTTTTGGTTATTCAGTCTATATCCACATTCCTGTGGAGAAGAGGACAAAATTGCAACCCTCAGGAGAGAGGGGCATCTTGGTGGGATACAACGAGGATTCATAAGCTTACAAAGTCTTCTTGATAGAGCAGCGGAAGACAGTGGTGAGCCGAGATGTCAAGTTCGAGGAGAACTTGGCATCTAGGAAATCTCAGGACCTACCAACAGTTGCAAAGGGGCCACAGGAGGTGGACCCAAAGGATGAGCCGAGAGAAAAGACTTCCAGTGTAGGGAGCCAGACTCGAGAGGAGGTGGAGGAGCAGTCAACCCCTTCGACTTTAGTTAGGAGGCCTAGGTGGTTTTAGAAGACCTTGCGGGATGCTCGGGAGCATGTTGAGCCCCCCAGGACCACATTCCGGGAGAGTAGGCCTCCTCAAAAGTTTCCGACATACATGGCTTTGATGTCCAACATCATAGACTCCGATCCCTCCAACTTTGAGGAAGCGACCAGATAGCAAGTGTGGAGAGATGCCATGGTGGAGGAGCAAAACTCCATCATGAGGAATGATGTCTGGGAGATTGTGCGGAGGCAAGAGGGCGAGTCAACGATGACTTCCAGGTGGCTTTACAAGGTAAAGCATGCAACAGATCGCAGTGTGAAGAAGTACAAGGCCATATTTGTGGCTCGTGGGTTCTCTCAGAAAGAGGGAGTAGACTACGAGGAGACTTTTGCTCCTATAGCCAGATACTCCTCTATCCGAGCAATACTTTCTATTGCTTCTGAGATGGGGTGGAGCATCCATCAAATGGATGTGGAGACAACCTTCCTCAACAAATTTATTAAGGAAGAAGTCTACATCGAGCAGCCACAGGGGTTTGAGGTTCATGACAGGGAGACACATGTGTGCAGGCTGAAGAAAGCTCTGTATGGACTCAAACAGGCACTCAAGGCCTGATACTCCAGGATTGACAATTATTCGTAGGGCATGGGATTTACCAAGAGTGAGGTAGATCCCAACCTATACTTCTTGTTGGATGGATTTGAGGTCCTCATCTTGGTGTTGTATGTGGATGATCTCATTCTGACAGGTGCAGAGAGGTTGATTGCAAGGTGCAGGTAAGACTTAGCGTCCAAATTCGAGATGAAGGGCATGGGCTTCACCAAGAGTGAGGCAGATCCCAACCTATACTTCTTGTTGGTTGGATTTGAGGTCCTGATCTTGGTGTTGTACGTGGATGATCTTATTCTGACAAGTGGAGAGAGGTTGATTGCAGGGTGCAGGTCAGACTTAGCGTCTGAATTTGAGATGAAGGATATCGGGCCAATGCATTACTTTCTGGGACTTGGGGTTTGGCAGCGACCAGGAGAGATCTTCCTCGTACAGGGGAAGTACTCTTGAGATCTTGAAGAGATTCAGGATGGATGAGAGCATAACGATGGCCACTCCGATAGTGACCAACCTAAGGAAGATTGATTCTTCTGAATCAGAGTTGGCAAACCTCAGATAGTACTGACATCTGATTCGTTTGTAGATGTATCTGGTCAACACTCGACTAGACATCTGTTTTACTGTTAACACCTTGAGCCAGTTCATGGTGGAGCTGAGGGAGGTTCATTGAGTAGAAACAGAGCACATGCTCAAATACTTACAGGGCACAGTAGGATATGGGTTGTAGTACCTTGGTGGTGGTGGTGTGAGGTTGCAGGGGTACTCAGATTCAGATTGGGCAAGCAATGATACAGATCGAAAGAGCACCTCTTGGTGTTGTTTCAACTTGGGGTCAATAGTTCATTTCCCGGTTCAGCAGGAAGCAGACCTCAGGAGCACTGAGATCAACCGAGGCAGAGTACATGGCGTTCAGTTTAGCTAGTTGTGAAGCCATCTGGCTTTGCAAGCTACTCACAGAATTGTTTGGTCAGGAGCTTGAGCTGACCTTGATCCACTACGATAATCAGAGTTGCATCAAACTCCCGGGGAATCTAGTGTTTCACGACAGGTTGAAGCACATTGAGATCAAGTACCACTTCATTAGAGACAGGGTGTTGAAGGGAGTAGTGAAGCTCAAATATATTCCTACAGATGAGCAGTTGGTAGACATTTTCAGCAAGCGCATGGTAAAGGGCAAGTTCGTCTTCTTCAGAGACAAGCTTAGAGTGGTGGAGAATACCTTCCTCGCTAAGAGGGAGTGTTAAAGTTTGTAGCTCAGACAAGTATTTCCGCAAGTGTGTTTTCTTGTGGAAATCGTCATTAAATGTATCCTATGCTTTTTCTAGAGTTCACTTTATTAATTAATTAATAAAGTGAACGTCTTTTTATAAAGTGACTTAATTAATAAAAGTGCCTAAGTTGGGTCACTTAGTGATTTAATTAAAAGAGAGCCATTGATCTCACGGTTAGATCTTGACCGTTGAGATTAGGTAAATGGCTCAAGTCAAAGTTATAAAAGACAGCAAGCGGCAAAGGACAAAGACACACAGAGATCATTCATTCACAAGTCACATGAGTGATTGAGGAATATCAGAGTTCTGATTTTTCAGCTTGTGAGAAGAGTACAGCAGGAAGAAACCAGCAAGAAAGCAACATTAATTACCAGCAAGGAGGACCGTACAACAACAAGCAAACAGGGCCGCATGTGTGGGCTGTACAAGTACAGCAGGGCTGCACGGGTTCCAAGACAACGACTAAAGAAGTTTGCAGACCGCATGTGTCAGCAGGACAGCCCACACATGGGAGTTCGTATAGGCCCTACAGAGCAGGCTGTACAGCAGTGTTGAGGTGCGGTTTCAGGTGATTCTCGTCTTTCAGATTTTTCTGTAAAATTCTTAGAGCCATTTTCCCTGTGAAGGGAGCTCTTGTAAGTTCTGAGGGTTGAATGAAGCACTGATTTGAGGAGCAGAAAAAATTAATTGTGTACTGTGTGGTTTGCTTTTCTAGTTTCCGCTGCATTAAAGAAGTAAATAATTCCAGTATAGTAATTAGATCTAATCTACTTGCTTAGTTTTGCTGGTCTTAAGAAATTCACAATATGAGGTGTAACACAATCTATTTGGTGTTTATTAGAACTGCAATAATTAGATTTATATTAATTCGTCTGTAGTTTGTATGCCAGTTGAATGATAGTTTTTAGTTTCTCTGGAATTGATTAATACGAATGACCTTGTAGTGTAAATGCATTAATTTTCACTTGATATGCCATGCAATCTTTGTGAAGTATCATGAAGCATGATTTTGCTTTTCTGTTTTTTTCTTTTAAATTTTGGAAAAAAAGTTTGTCCACAAGCCAAAGGGGTCATTTGCCACCAACAGATAATTTTGGCCACAAGCCAACGAGTCTTGAACTCACATAGGGAAGCGTTACCCAACAGCGGTTCAGATGCCAATGTAACGAATGTAATTGGTTCATGTGCTGGTTATCCAAAATAAACAGGATAACATAAATGAATTCATGGATTACAATGTTGTATTGAATATATAATATGATTGATGGATTACATGAATGAGGACGTATGGCATTTATATGCCTATGGTGACTCTTCACATACAATCATGTCTTTATGAGTTGTACCTTTTAATAATTACATATGATTTATAAATTATACCGTAAGTTCTATGTTCCTTTATTTATATATAGTATTTTGTATTCGTAATACTCTTGGATCTTATAATTAAAATTGTTAGTATCATCACCATTGACACTGACATTGTATTCTCCTCTGTCCTCCTTCAATGTATTTTAGTCCAACTACTACATTTGTTGGTGTTGCAGATGCCCCTCAAGAGGATTATCATCATCAAATATGATTAGCACTAGGACTGATGCATTAAGATCCAAGTATTGATACTTTGGAAATAATTTACCAACGATGACATATGAGATATTAGTCATTGGCCAACGTTAGGCTATGCCTGACTTGAGTGTTGGACATGAACAACACATGTTGTGTGTGTATTTGACAATTAGGGCACAAGTGTTTTGAGTGTCCAAAAGGAGAGTGTCTTGTTACTTAGCTATTGAGGTATCAATATATATCAATCTTAGATGCATATGTATATTATTGTATAAATATATATTTTGATATACAGTATATAGTATATACATACAATATGTAGATATGCCTCTTATTCAATAAAACTAAATATAATGTAATAAAATAATAAAAATAATATTTTCATGGCCAGATTATTAAAAAATGTTTCTCCAAATAACAATATTTGTAGTTTTTCTCAGTGTTTAAAAAATGCTTACATTTTTTCTATCTTTTCTATCTATCTATCTATACACATGCACACTACCGTCCCCCCATTTCCTAGATTTCGAAAGTGACTTTTTCAAAACTTGTATCCGTTTCCCTGTTTCGTATCATTTTGAAGGTGTCTTTTCCAAAACTTGTACCTATTTCCCTGTTTCAGGTAACTTAGCTTTATACTTTTGTGTCTACTTCATAGAATTCTGCAAGGCACACTGATTTTAACAATTGTCATACAGATTTGCTCAAATGGTGTTTTTAAATCTTTCATTGCTTTTGCAGGTTACCTCAACTAAATATTATTTGTTAGGCTTTTTGATGATTCAATTCCATTGTGGATGTCTTTGAAAAGGATGTTATGTTACTTTGCAAGCAACTAGAAGCACTTATAATCCTTCATTATTTGGAGAAGTCTAGGTTGTTAGAATAAGAAGAAAGCTAGATGAGAAAGCCTTTTCTTGGAGTTACTTGATGGTGCTTTATTTTGATGCCACATAACAGGAAGTTGCTGTGAAGAAGTTTTTGGATCAAGATTTTTCAGGAGATGCGCTTGAAGAGTTCAGAAGAGAAGTAAGATTCCCAGAAGTCATGAAATGCTCATTTTATCTAAGAACACTCGTGACTCTATTATAAAATATGTACTCTTGTATTTACCTCTTTTATTTCCACTCAGTTTTTACCAATGAAGGCAGAGAAAATAATAAACCTATTGCTTATATGGTTCATACAAAGATTATCTGCATTAAATGTGACATTTTGGACATGGATTGCAGGTACGGATTATGCGAAGATTGCGTCATCCAAATGTTGTTCTATTTATGGGTGCTGTTACTCGTCCACCAAATCTTTCTATTGTGACTGAGTTTCTTCCAAGGTATGTTGATGCCATACAAGTGTGATTGTCTGAAAAGTAAGACTCAATTAATGTCCCTAACTACAAGTTTGACCGTTTGATCCCTTTTTATTAAGAGATCTATAAATAGGACATTTTGAAATAGCTGAAAACCCAAAGTAAAATGCATATTCTCTTAGAGTAGCAGTCGTTTTGAATCATTTTTATTATTATGGAAATCGAGCACATAAAGAAATCAAGATAACTTGAAAGAGTTCCCCGTATTGTATTACCTAATGAGAAAGAGAAAGCTTTCTTATATAGGATTACAAGAAAGTCGAGTCAATCTACTTTATGAATGTGGGATAGACAGAGAAACGCAATAAAGTGAAATAAAATATAAAAGCATAAAATAATCTAAAGTCAAGTTGACTTTATTAATGCCTAAGTCTAATTTTTAATTGATCATTATAAGATAATATTTACTTTAACACCCTCCCTAAATGGTCAATCTACTAACTACACCAAGCTTATTTCGGAATTTTACATATTTTTGAGGACACAAAGACTTGGTGAAAATGTCTACAGTTTGGTCCTCTGTGGGACAATGTTGCAGCTCGATAGATCCATTCTCTACAAGCTGTATGATAAAGTAGCAATGTACCTCAACATGTTTGGTATGCTCGTGGAAGACTAGATTCTTGGAAGTTTGATCACCCCTTGATTGTCACATAATAGGGGTGTTGGCTGTGTTTGTTGCATCTGCATATCTAAAAGCATCCTCCCGAGGAAAACTTCCTTGCATGCTCCTTTCATTGCTCCTCGATATTCTACTTCTGTCAATGAAAGGGCTATTGCATACTACTTCTTGCTAGTCCATGTGACTGCAACCATGCCAAGGCTGAAAACATATCTAGAAGTGGATTTTCTATCATTGACAGAACCTGCCCAATTTGGATCTGTATACCCACATGGTTGAGGGATTTTGCTTCTGCTATACAAAAAACCAAAGTCCAATGTCCATTTCACATATCTCAATACTCACTTCGTTGTAGTCCAGTGCTCTACCTTCAACACTATCATGAATCTGGAAATGAAGCTCACAACAAAACTCAAATCAGGTCTAGTGGCTGTAAGATATATCAAGCTACCCACTAGTTGCCTATATACTGACTCATTAGTTGCCTTAGAGTTAGTCTTGGTTGAAAGTTTCAACTCTTTCTCCATAGGTGTAGACGAGATTTTGCAATCTGTCATTTTTAAACTATCAAGCAAACTCATGGCATATTTTGTGTTGATGTTTTGTAGCATCGGGGAGGTATTTTCATATTGTCTTTGGTGTCGGGCATATGGGAATCTTTGTTGGCACTCACATTGCATTTTTATTTTGTGAAAACCCCTTTTATGTAGAGTTGGGGCTTGGAATTGTTATTGTTGAGGTGTGGCACCCACTTGGAGGAATAAACAATTCTAATTTAATGTTGAGTTTAGAAAGGGCTCCTAAACTCACTCTTAGACTCCTATAAAAGGAGAGACAATGTGAGGAGGCACCACACATCTTATTTTGTCATCATGTGTTTGGCATGAGTGAGTGAGCACTCTTGCCAAGGAGATTGGGGAGGCAATTTCAACAAGGAGAATCTTCACTTTGACAAATCTGATCTAGGGTTTTTTGGTCTTTCTTTCTTAGTTTTCCAACCAAGGAGGAACTGCACGTGTGAGTTCACATGTATGAGAGAGAGGAGGAAGAGGCTACACGTGTGAGATCCGTGCGACGCATTTATTGCAGGCCATACCACACGTGCGGACTGTACAATAGCCGCAGGTCAACACTGGGACCGTTGCACGTGTGAGCTGTACAGTCACAGGCCGCACGTGCGAATTGCAGGGCTGACTGAGCCGTACAGTCGTGACGTCAGCAGGGTACAACAGATTTGTAAGTTGGAAGTTTTCTAGAATTTTTGCTGAGAGGACTGTTTTTGTCCTCATGATCCTCAATTTGAAAATTTTACTGGACAAAAATTTGTGTCTCTTGTGCATGGATGATTTCTCTTTGATATTTGTGCTTCCGCTATAATTTTCTATCATAATTTCAGTGTAAAATTATTCAGTGATAACAACCCTAGTTTACTGTTTGAGGTTCACTTGGAAGTAATTTTCAGATCTGAAATTGAATGCATTTAATGCTTAAAAATTGACATGGTATCAGAGCATAGGCTCTAGAGGGAGAAAATCATCTTCTTGAGACACAAGTTGCTGCAGATTTGTGTTGCTGTAGATTTATGTTCTTGTTTGGACACGATGGTGGGCGCTCTTAGAGTTGAGGACAGGTTGGAGGGGGCCACAAATTTTCGGGTCTGGAAGGCTAGGATTCTTTTGCTCTTGGAAGAGAATGATCTCAAAGCTTACATTGAGATGGTGATTCTAGATCCAAATGATGCACAAGAATTGGCAGTCCATAAGAAGAAGGAAGTGGAGGCCAAGTGGGTGTTGTTGGATTCTGTGAATGATCACTTGATTCCTCATATTTCCGAGAAAAAGACAACAAAGGATATGTATGATGCTTTGGTGGGCTTGTACCAAAGAGGGAATACAACCCGAAAGTTGATTTTGAGGCATAAGCTCTGATCTGTTGAGATGTCCAAATAAGATACAATTGTTAGCTATCTCATGAGAATCACTCAAATTCGTGATCAACTTGTAACCATTGGTGAGGCAGTTGATGACACAGAGTTGGTGAATGTGTCATTGAATGGTTTTCCTAGGTCTTGGGAGCCATTTGTGCAGGGGATTTGTGCACGAGAGAAGTTGCCACCATTTGACAAAATGTGGATCGATTGCATCCAAGAGGAGGCTCAAATATAGTCCAAGAATGACAAGTAGAGAGGTAGTGATGATGAGAACCAGGCCTTAGCTGCTAATGCTAGAAAGGGAAGAAGAAAAGGTTCTCTAGGGAGAGAGGCATCTCCAGAGCAGTGGAAGAAGAAGGAACTTAGCAAGGTCAAGTGTTTTGCTTTTCATAAGCTAGGCTACTATGCTTCACAATGTCCACGATTGAAGAAAGGGAAGCAACAAGCATCATCAACAGAGGTGGATGAGGTTGCAGACAAGCCTCAGAGGAAGTTCTTATTAGTCTTCGCCCTTTCTGGTATAGTCTCTGGTAGTGGGACTTGGTTGGTGGATAGTGGAGCTTCTCGTCATATGATAGGATCACAGGAGTCACTCACCAGTTTGTCAGAGGAGGACTT
>JZKD02S2223934.1:0-12117 GCA_000966675.3 Picea glauca
ACATATGTTGAATTAGAATTCCAAGATGAAGTGCTCCGATTTGACTTGGAAGTGCGATATCCCTAATATACTATTTGTATTTTTGTGGAAGGGGGGTTCAAGTTGGAAACCATGTTGTTCTGTTTTGAATGTATTTGTATGGACATAGACTATATAACACCTATATAAGTATTGAGATCGGGTGAGGAATTATGTTGTTTTATATGTATGGTTACGAATTCGTAAGAGAAGGACGAAGGAAGTAAGATAAATGGGTAAGCATTTATATGTATTAGACTTATTGTTCTAAAATTGAACTATTTTTGTAGCAAGTATATTCAATAACAAATATAATTATTTTTTTCTTATTTTTTCCAGGGAAAAAAATTATGCTATTAGTCATATTATGGAGTAGAGAGATTTATCAGCATTTATATATAGACAATTAACATGGAATACATTGCTAGAGCTAGCTAATGACTCCATTGTAAATCAAATTTTAAATGGTAATCTTTATTGACAATTTAGATAGGTTATATGAACATTATGCATTGAATTACCACAAGTAGAATATAATGATGTTACAAGTCATATTTTATGGAACAAAGGGAATTATCAGCTTTTATACATAGACAATTAAGAGGGAATACATTATAGAGCTTTCTTTTCTCTATTTCCTAATTTCTTGTTATCTCGGAGATATTTAATGATACATTCTATGGTTATAATCTAGGAGATATTTAATGATACATTATGTGGTTATAGTGGTCTAGTCATATTTTTTCTTTTTGTTTTATCTTGATATGAGAAAAACACTCACTCTTTTTTAATGTTTTAATGTTGTATGCAATTTGTAATATGTATTTTAGTTTCAACTCAAATGAAATATAATAATAATTATTATTATTTTTTATAGGGGTGGGGAAGAAACAAAAGGTTAAAGTAAATCAATTAATCATTAATTTTATTAAGGTTTGATAGAGCAAAGTTGGTCTCAATGGATGACAATCAAGATCATTAATAGCAACAACAACATTGAATCTTCGACTATCATTACCCGTATTATCCTCTCATACAACATTAGTCGATAATTTCGAACAAAAAAATCATATAAAATGTGTGAGTTTCCATAAAATTATTAATTTTGATATGAAAATTTCATTGTTTTTTAGTAATGCTTTATGAATGTTCATAAAAAATATTTTAGGAAATAATCTCAATAAAGTTTTCTACAAAACTTTGATCAAAAATACTTTACAAAAACTTGTTTGTTGTTTCCTACAAAATTGTGAACAAAAATTAAAACATTTTTTTTTTAAATACTTCTTATTATGCTCTACAACAAGCATGCCCTTCCCCATTATGAGAGTATTATGATGGGATGCAGTTACCTTACAACACTAAAGAAAGATGCTTTTAGTTGAGAACTTGCTAGTGAGGGATATTGATTCTACCTAATCCACCTAAGATTTATATATGGTCAAAGTTATATGAAATTCTCGTTTGTACGAGCAAGGTGCCTTAGAAGGAAAAAAATATGTCTCAAAGGTATATGAACCTTGGTGGGAGGTATGAAACAACCATATTTCATAAATTATTTAAATATCTATCAACAAATATTTCATAAATTATTTAAATATCTATCAACAAATAGAATCATTTAAAAACTAATATAATGAAGGTTACATTTTTTCTAGCAGCTTTCGGGGAAAACCCTCGAGTAATTCCCTTATTTCAAAGATGGAAGGTTCTAAACTTAATTTCTTTCAAAATTATAAAGAATTGTGTTGTTGTATATTTGAAATAAAGCGAATTGAAGTAGATTATAACTAAACCGAACCCTTCGCTCACACAAAAATAAAGTTGAGTGACTTGAAACTTATTACAATAATTTATTTTTTCCACGGAAATATTGCTCTATATATTCAACAGAATATAATAATTTACAGAAAAACGACTGTAACAAAGCACAGAGGTCTGTATGCGCTTCAGCCAGCAGTTGACAGGGCAGATAGATCACCGGGTCGACAGATCCGAGAATTTACAAAGCAAACAAAACAACGATCGTATAAAGCACTGAGGCTCGTATGCGTATCAGCCACCAAATGACAAGGCAGATGGAACACCAGGTGGACAGATCCGAGAAGATAACAAAACAGAGGCCAAAATAGAACAGAACGGGACAAAAACCATTCAGATAGAAATCTGGCCCGAGAGATCGCCACTAGTCCAAGGCCTGTTCAGGACAAAGTTATCTGAAGCCAAATTATCCGATCTCCAGATTGTCTTCCACTTCAGATTTTTAGTAAGATTGGGGGGCCTTTGTTTCCATCCTCCCATCTGGAGAAAGTCAAGAACCCGAGGGGACGAGATAAAGCCAACTTTGATAGATGATCAACAATGGCGTTTTCTTCTCTGTAAATATGGGAGGCAGAGAGGCTCTTAAACAATCTTCTGGCATATGAGGTTCTCTCTTTCCAGCTTTCCAGAGCAGCTGATCGGAGGTCAGCTTTGTCATTTATCCAATCGATGATGACTTTTGAGTCTCCAAGGAGAATCATCACATCGATGTTTAGCCTTTGTGCCAGGATAAGGGAAGCCCACGCCCCCAGTAGTTCGGCCTTGGTGTTGGTGCCTTGTCCGCCATTTAGAGTCCATCTGTAGGAAGTTTGGGCGTTGATGGAGATATGGCCCCCCACCCCACAATGAGATCCATCCAGTTGAGCTGCTCCGTCAAACCAGGCAATGGCTTTGTCAGAAGGGAGCGAAGTAATAGATCTGCGCTTTGTCTGGGCAATGGTCAGGTGAGGTCGGACAACTGCATTGAGAATAAGATTTGTCACCAAGTAGATCAGAGGGGGTTTATCATCAAAGATTGCGACATTTCTTGCCAACCAGACGTTCCAGCAGACAATGGCTGGCAGTGAAAGGTAGATCTGTGGTCTTGAGCACCAAGAATTGAAGCAGGATGAAATTGAGGGTCCAAGCCAAAGTTCAGAAAAATTTAGGGAGGTTGAGACTTGGTGCCAGACTTGCTGGAAGAAATGGCAGCGCACGAAGAGGTGGAGAGTAGTTTCGTTGTCCTCCTTGCACAAAATACATCTATTTGGTCCTGACCAACGACGTTTCTGTAGGTTATCCCAAACAAGGATTTTGTTTTCCGTCATAAGCCAAGTGAATAATTTAATTTTGAGAGGACAGTTCCACTTCCACAGTCTAGAGCGCCAAGTCCTATCTCGAGTGTGCCAGGAAGCTTCAGTCAGTGCTTTGTATATGTTCTGGACAAAAATATAGCCGGATTTATCACCCCCTGCCCATATTAGAGTGTTTGGTCTATCTTGTAAATGAATGCCGGCTTCCGTAAGATGCT
The DNA here is from genome assembly GCA_000966675.3 of Picea glauca. Lineage (NCBI taxonomy): Eukaryota > Viridiplantae > Streptophyta > Pinopsida > Pinales > Pinaceae > Picea > Picea glauca. The sequence continues at coordinate 3,350 of JZKD02S2223934.1, forward strand.
GAGTGTACCTGTTCCATTCGGCTGTGAGCTCGGTATTTAGATTTAGCGAAGAACTAGTGATCTAGGACTCACCAAGAGTGTTTCTTCGGAGAGTGTCTTTTAATTGAAACAGATAGTAAAGGCCTAAACTATGTAGGCACTCCAGCAATTGGGTGGAGAGCAGGGATTTTTTTCCCATGCCAAGAATCACATCTCTGCCAACTTCAATAGCAGATTCGTAGCCCGACAGCCATGCGATCCAATGGAGTAGAACTGGGAGCGCTTTCAGCAAATGCTTCCACGTTTGAGATCCCCCAGGGGGAGAAGAGGTGGCAGATCTGAGCCAGGTGTGGATCAACAGGTGAGATATATATTTATCTTTTATAAGCTTATTCCAAATGCCCGTTGTCATCAGAGTTCGCCAGAGCGTATTCGTTGAGAGTGCAAGGTAGGTGAGGTGAAGGTTTCTCAAGCCCCATCCTCCTAGAGCTATTGGTTTTGAGAGGGTTTCCCACCCACAAAGATGGATACCTCTGCTATGTTTGCTTCCATTCCAAAGGAAATTAAAAATCAGTTGGCGGATCTTCTTTAGCACCGAGTGTGGAATGTGTGCCAAGGCCATCCAGTACACCGGAAGACTTTCAAGAACTGCCTTGATCAAAATGTATCTGCCTCCCATGGATAAACATCTATTACACCAGAGTTGTATTCTGCGCTCAAACTTCTCAAAAAGCCAACTCCAGTCCTTAGCTTTGTAGCTAGAGGGTTTAAGGAAGTAACTGAGATAGTGGAAGCCTGCCTCCAAATCTCGAAAATCAAAACCGAAAAGTGATTTTAGTTCCAACAATAAGGCGTCCCTCACACTTGAGGCTAAGAAGAAAGATTTCTGAAAATTTATTTTTAAACCTGAAACATAGCAGAACGAGGTTAGCACAAAAGAAATTTCTATCCATTCATCCAAGGAAGCCGAAGTCATGATAATCACATAGTCTACGAAGAGTAGGTGCATAATTTGAGTCAGCCTGGAAGCTTTGATTCCGGTAAGTTTGCCAGCTGATTGACTTCGTTTTAACAGGATGATGAGACTTTCTATAACCAGAATGAAAAGGAGGGGAGAGAGGGGGCATCCCTGCCGAAGCCCTCTTTCACTACGGAAGGCTTTGGTGGCCTTGCCATTTATTAAAACTGCCAGGTTGGCTGTAGTGATGCAGCCCATCATCCAATTTGTAATGGTTGTCCCGAATCCACATTGGATAAGGATGAGCCTTAAGATTCCAATTTATGCAGTCAAAGGCCTGTTTGAGGTCCAATTTAAGGAGGATGGCTGGCAAGTTTTTTGTTTTGATGTTGTGTAAGCACTCCTGTGCGGTGCCAATATAATCTAAAATTTGCCTGCCCTTGAGGAAGCCGAGATGCTCCTCTACTAGAGCCCGGGAGAGAAGAGGGCGGATTCTGTTGGCAATGATCTTTGTTATAATCTTGTAGCTGAGATTACAGAGCAAGATTGGTCTCTAATCCGAGAAATGACAGGGATGATTTTGCTTGGGGATCAAGACTATAAAAGTTTTGTTTAAATTCTTGTTAACCGATCCACTAATCCTTGAGTTTTCAACAACCTCCAGCAGATCTTGTCCCATTAAGTCGAAATAATGGAGAAAGAGTTCCACAGTCCATCCATCGGGACCGAGACTCTTTTCTTTTTTAAAGCCTTTTAAAACCTGATGAATATCCTCTAACGTGCAGGAAGTGTTCAGAGCTCTTGCTTCCTCGACAGTCACCATCTGAGGAAAAAGTTGTGCTATTTCGATTTGATCCTGTAGGGATATTTGCTGATCTTCTTTGTAGAAAGACTGGAAGTGTTTGTGCGCCACCTTATTTTATGTCTTCTGTGTTGTTAAGTAAGCTGCCATCCGCACTCTCCAAATCCCAAATAAACTTTTTATTTCTGCGGTGACTGGCGAATCGGTGAAAAAACCGAGTGTTGTTGTCCCCGCTAGAGAGCCAGAGCGCTCTGCTTTTCAGCGTCCACCTATCCTCATCAGCTCGGAGGATGCGCGCGCGATCAGCCTCTAAAAGATGTAAATCAACTTCAAAAACAAAATGCTGGTCGGTCCGTGCCTTAATTCTGAGTAAGGCTGCGATTTGTAATTCAAGTCTGCTTAGACAGGAAGATTCTTGTGCTTTTTTCCTCTGCAACTAGCCTATAGTTTTGGCCCTTAGACAATTTAATTTCCTGATCAAATTGCCTTGGGCATCTCCAGGAGTCGAGTGGGACGAATCAGTCCAGGTTGATCTGACAATCTGGTCGAAGGCTGGCTCCTGCAGCCATGCCAAGTTGAATTTAAAGGGATAGCTCGATCCCAAGTTACTATTTCCAAGCTGAAGACAGATGGGAGTGTGGTCAGAAATGTAAGGTAAATCAATCCAGGCCCGCGCCAGGTAAGATGGGTTTAGCAAGTCTTCGGAGATTAGAAAGAGGTCCAGACGTTTTTCAATACCAGAGATGCTCGCTCTACCATTACGCCAAGTGGGTAGAAGTTCTGTCGGCTCCAGATCCACTAATGCATTTCTAGTGAAAAGGGAGGAGAAAAAAGAAGCTAGAGGATCAGTCTTTGCCTTGTCACCCCAGATCTCCTTAGTGCTGAGTGTGAGATTCAAATAACCAGCTATTATAAGATCTTTAGTGGCTAGAAGTCCAAGGCAGTCTAAGTTCTCCCAAAATAGTTTGCGATCCAGACAAGGTCCATAAGTATTGAGCAAAGTCAGGGAGGTGTTAAGCTCCAAGCAGGTGCCAGTTAAAAGAATTCCACATGGGCTGAGCATCGGGGTGAAGTCAAAATGAAGTGGATCCCAGGTCGCCAGGAGTCCACCTGAGGTTCTAATAGAGCTGGCCGCACAGGCCATCCAGTCTGGTCGGAGGGCAAAAAAGAAATTTCTAGCAGCTTCAGCGCCCACAAGTGTTTTTGTAGGAAAATAACTGTCGGTCTGTGTTTATCCATGAGACGTCTCAAGGAGGCTAATTTCAGGAGACCTCCAACCCCTCTGATGTTGAGGGAGATGATGATCATGATTTAGCCCGAGCTTGGGCTTTTAATCCTCTAAGTGCCCGAGATTGATCAGTAGTGAGCGAGGTTGAGCTTGTAGCCTCTACAATTGCCTTTTTTCTTGCACTGCGAGTTTTGAGTGGGGAAAGCTCTGAGCCCAAGCCTCTGGACCAAGAGGGGGCTGTCGCAGGTTGCTCTAAAACTCCTGAGGTCGAGGAAGTGGTGCCAATGCTGACTGAGGGAATTTACAATTGTGCTTTCGGCTTTAAGAAATAATGCGCAAGTTGCGCAACCTTAAGCAAAGTAAATAAGATGGTTACTTGTAAACCTTTTTGCTTCACTTGATGGAAACCTTTAGAATTATTGTCAACCTTTTAGTAGTTTTCTACGAAATGGTTTTGTAACTTGAGTAACTGAAATATTACTTTAGTCACATGTTGTTAATGTTGAAATTAGTTGCGTAAATTGACAAGTTACTTTGATTATCGAATTAAACAATTACATTCATTGTGAATGTAGGATCGTTACACATGGTATCATTTTTCGAAGTAAACCCTTTAATACTTCCCTTATTTCAAGGATGGTATCCAGGGTAAACCATAGATTTTCAAGGATGGTATCTTGGGTAAACCATAGATTCTTAAGGATGGTATCTTGGGTAAACCATAGATTCTTCATTGGATGATGCTAGATCAATAGCAAGACTCGAAGAGGTTAAAACAATTCACTCATAATGAGNCCCTTCGCTCACACAAAAATAAAGTTGAGTGACTTGAAACTTATTGCAATAAATTTTTTTTTTCCACGGAAATATTGCTCTATATATTCAACAGAATATAATAATTTACAGAACAACAACTGTAACAAAGCACAGAGGTCTGTATGCGCTTCAACCAGTAGTTGACAGGGAAGATAGATCACCGGGTTGACAGATCCGAGAATTTACAAAGCAAACAAAACAACGACCGTATAAAGCACTGAGGCCCATATGCGTATCAGCCACCAGATGACAAGGCAGATGGAACACCAGGTGGACAGATCTGAGAAGATAACAAAACATAGGCCAAAACAGAATAGAACGGGACATAAACCATTCAGATAGAAATCTAGCCCGGGAGATCGCCACTAGTCCAAGGCCTGTTCAGGACAAAGTTATCTGAAGCCAAATTATTCGATCTCCAGATTGTCTTCCACTTCAGATTTTTAGTAAGATTGGGGGGCCTTCATTTCCATCCTCCCATATGGAGAAAGTCAAGAACCCGAGGGGACGAGATAAAGCCAACTTTGATAGATGATCATCAATGGCGTTTTCTTCTCTGTAAATATGGGAGGCAGAGAGGCTCTTAAACAATCTTCTGGCATTTGAGGTTCTCTCTTTCCAGCTTTCCAGAGCAGTTGATCGGAGGTTAGCTTTGTCATTTATCCAATCGATGATGACTTTCGAGTCTCCAAGGAGAATCATCACATCGATCTTTAGCCTTTGTGCCAGGATAAGGGAAGCCCACGCCCCCAGTAGTTCGGCCTTGGTGTTGGTGTCTTGTCCGCCATTCAGGGTCCATCTGTAGGAAGTTTGGGCGTTGATGGAGAGATGGACCCCCGCCCCACAATGAGATCCATCCAGTTGAGCTGCGTCGTCAAACCAGGCAATGGCTTTGTCAGAAGGGAGCGAAGTAATAGATCTACATTTTGTTCGGGCAATGGTCGGGTGAGGTCGGACAACTACATTGAGAATAAGATTTGTCACCAAGTAGATCAGAGGGGGTTTATCATCAAAGATTGTGGCATTTCTTGCCAACCAGACGTTCCAACAGACAATGGCTGGCAGCGAAAGGTAGATCTGTGGTCTTGAGCACCTAGAATTGAAGCAGGATGAAATTGAGGGTCCAAGCCAAAGTTCAGAAAAATTTAGGGAGGTTGAGACCTGGTGCCAGACTTGCTGGAAGAAATGGCAGCGCACGAAGAGGTGGAGAGTAGTTTCGCTGTCCTCCTTGCACAAAATACATCTATTTGGTCCTGACCAACCACGTTTCTGTAGGTTATCCCAAACAAGGATTTTATTTTCCGTCATAAGCCAAGTGAATAATTTAATTTTGAGAGGACAATTCCACTTCCACAGTCTAGAGCGCCAAGTCCTATCTCGGGTGTGCCATGAAGCTTCAGTCAGTGCTTTGTATATGTTCCAGACAAAAATATAGCCAGATTTATCACCCCCTGTCCATATTAGAGTGTCTGGTCTATCCTGTAAACGAATGCCGGCTTCCGTAAGATGTTGAGTGTACCTTTTCCATTCGGCTGTGAGCTCGGTATTTAGATTTAGCGAAGAACTAGTGATCCAGGACTCACCAAGAGTGTTTCTTCGGAGAGTGTCTTTTAATTGAAACAGATAGTAAAGGCCTAAACTATGTAGGCGCTCCAGCAATTGGGTGGAGAGCAGGGATTTTTTGCCCATGCCAAGAATCACATCTCTGCCAACTTCAATAGCAGATCCAGAGCCCGACAGCCATGCGATCCAATGGAGTAGAACTGGGAGCGCTTTCAGCAAATGCTTCCACGTTTGAGAGCCCCTAGGGGGAGAAGAGGTGGCAGATCTGAGCCAGGTGTGGATCGGCAGGTGAGAGATATATTTATCTTTTATAAGCTTATTCCAAATGCCCGTTGTCATCAGAGTTCGCCAGAGCGTATTCGTCGAGAGTGCAAGGTAGGTGAGGTGAAGGTTTCTCAAACCCAATCCTCCTAGAGCTATTGGTTTTGAGAGGGTTTCCCACCCACAAAGATGGATACCTCAGCTATGTTTGCTTCCATTCCAAAGGAAATTAAAAATCAGTTGGCGGAGCTTCTTTAGCACCGAGTGTGGAATGTGTGCCAGGGCCATCCAGTACACCGGAAGACTTTCCAGAACTGCCTTGATCAAAATGTATCTGCCTCCCATGGATAAACATCTATTACACCAGAGTTGTATTCTGCGCTCAAACTTCTCAAAAATCCAACTCCAGTCCTTAGCTTTGTAGCTAGAGGGTTTAAGGAAGTAACCGAGATAGTGGAAGCCTGCCTCCAAATCTCGAAAATCAAAACCGAAAAGTGATTTTAGTTCCAACAATAAGGCGTCCCTCACACCTGAGGCTAAGAAGAAAGATTTCTGAAAATCTATTTTTAAACCTGAAACAGAGCAGAACGAGGTTAGCACAAAAGAAATTTCTGTCCATTCAGCCAAGGAAGCTGAAGTCATGATAATCACATTGTCTACGAAGAGTAGGTGCAGAATTTGAGTCAGTGTGGAAGCTTTGATTCTGGTAAGTTTGCCAGCTGATTGACTTCGTTTTAACGGGATCTTGAGACTTTCTATAACCAAAATGAAAAGGAGGGGAGAGAGGGGGCATCCCTGTCGAAGCCCTCTTTCAGTGCGGAAGGCTTTGGTGGCCTCGCCATTTATTAAAACTGCCAGGTTGGCTGTAGTGATGCAGCCCATCATCCAATTTGTAATGGCTGTCCCGAATCCACATTGGATAAGGATGAGCTTTAAGAAATTCCAATTTATGCAGTCAAAGGCCTGTTTGAGGTCCAATTTAAGGAGGATGGCTGACAAGTTTTTTGTTTTGATGTTGTGTAAGCACTCTTGTGCGGTGCCAATAACATCTAAAATTTGCATGCCCTTGAGGAAGCCGAGCTGCTCCTCTGCTAGAGCCCGGGAGAGAAGAGGGCGGATTCTATTGGCAATGATCTTTGTTATAATCTTGTAGCTGAGATTACAGAGCGAGATTGGTATGTAATTCGAGAAATGGCGGGGATGATTTTGCTTGGGGATCGGGACTATAAAAGTTTTGTTTAAATTCTTGTTAACCGATCCACTGATCCTCGAGTTTTCAATAGCCTCCAACAGATCTTGTCCCATTAAGTCGAAATAATGGAGAAAGAGTTCCACAGTCCATCCATCAGGACCGTGACTCTTTTCTTTTTTAAAACCTTTTAAAACCTGATGAATATCCTCTAATGTGCAGGGAGTGTTCAGAGCTCTTGCTTCCTCGACAGTCACCATCTGAGGAAAAAGTTGTGCTATTTCGATCTGATCCTGTAGGGAGATTTGCTGATCTTCTTTGTAGAAAGAATGGAAGTGTTTGTGCGCCTCTTGTTTTATGTCTTCTGTGTTGTTAAGTAAGCTGCCATACGCACTCTCCAAATCCCAAATAAACTTTTTATTTCTGCGGTGACTGGCGAATCAGTGAAAAAAATGAGTGTTGTTGTCCCCGCTAGAGAGCCAGAGCGCTCTGCTTTTCAGCCTCCACCTATCCTCATCAACCCGGAGGATGCGCGTGCGATCAGCCTCTAAAAGATGTAAATCAGCTTCAAAAACAAAATGTTGGTCGGTCCGTGCCTTAATTCTGAGTAAGGCTGCGATTTGTAATTCAAGTCTGCTTAGACAGGAAGATTCTTGTGCTTTTTTCCTCTGCAGCTAGCCTATAGTTTTGGCCCTTAGACAATTTAATTTCCTGATCAAATTGCCTTGGGCATCTCCAGGAGTTGAGTGGGACGAAGCAGTCCAGGTTGATCTGACAATCTGGTCGAAGGCTGGCTCCTGCAGCCAGGCCGAGTTGAATTTAAAGGGATAGCTCGATCCCAAGTTACTATTTCCAAGCTGAAGATAGATGGGAGTGTGGTCAGAAATGTAAGGTAAATCAATCCAGGCCCGCACCAGGTAAGATGGGTTTAGCAAGTCTTCGAAGATTAGAAAGCGTTCCAGACGTTTTTCAATACCAGAGATGCCCTCTCTCCCATTACGCCAAGTGGGCAGAAGTTTTGCCGGCTCCAGATCCACTAATGCATTTCTAGTAAAAAGGGAGGAGAAAAAAGAAGCTAGAGGACCAGTCTTTGCCTTGTCACCCCATATCTCCTTAGTGCTGAGCGTGAGATTCAAATCACCAGCTATTATAAGATCTTTAGTGGCTAGAAGGCCAAGGTGGTCTAAGTTCTCCCAAAATAGTTTGCGATCCAGACAGGGTCCATAAGTATTGAGCAAAGTCAGGGAGGTGTTAAGCTCCAAGCAGGTGCCAGTTAAAAGAATTCCACCTGGGCTGAGCATCGGGGTGAAGTCAAAATGAAGTGGATCCCAGGTCGCCAGGAGTCCACCTGAGGTTCCGATAGAGCTGGCCGCACAGGCCATCCAGTCTGGTCGGAGGGCAAAAAAGAAATTTCTGGCAGCTTCAGCGCCCACAAGCGTTTTTGTAGGAAAATAATCGTCGGTCTGTGTTTATCCTTGAGACGTCTCAAGGAGGCTAATTTCAGGAAACCTTCAACCCCTCTGATGTTGAGGGATATGATGATCATGATTTAGCCCGAGCTTGGGCTTTTAATCCTCTAAGTGCCCGAGATTGATCAGTAGTGAGCGAGGTTGAGCTTGTAGCCTCTACAATTGCCTTTTTTCTCGCACTGCGAGTTTTGAGTGGGGAAAGCTCTGAGGCCAAGCCTCTGGACCAAGAGGGGGCTGTCGCAGGTTGCTCTAAAACTCCCGAGGTCGAGGAAGTGGTGCCCATGCTGACCGAGGGAATTTACAATTGCGCTTTCGGCTTTAAGAAATAATGTGCAAGTTGCGCAACCTTAAGTAAAGTAAATAAGATGGTTACTTGTAAACCTTTTTTCTTCACTTGATGGAAACCTTTAGAATTATTGTCAACCTTTTAGTAGTTTTCTACGAAATGGTTTTGTAACTTGAGTAACTGAAATATTACTTTAGTCACATGTTGTTAATGTTGA
>JZKD02S2223978.1:0-15295 GCA_000966675.3 Picea glauca
ACTAATTTAACACAATCAAATCCATTGTCATGATTAATAGAATCAAGACCAAATCCAATAACAAAATTTGATTTACCAAAACAAGTTATATACAGCGATGCATGTTTATGTAACATAGCAGGTCGATGATATACACAGAGTTTATGAATGCGCCATATAAATGGGTGAAAGTTATACTAGCGAGGTTGCTGAGGCTATGCCAATTTTGAATTGACAATTGTCGTGGCTGACTCGACATTCTTGAACATAATTGAACCCGTTGTTTGCTGCTTCTTTTCAGTGGTTTGCACCTTCACATTACGACCAATGAGCTTTGCCACTTGGTCTTCCAAAGCATGGATTCTGGATTGCAAAATTGGCACATCTAGGTAGTATCTCTCCAACCATAAACCACACTGATCGCATGGGGGAACAGCTGGTTGAGAAGATGGTGGTTTTGATGAGTCACCGAGGGCTTCACGAGGTAGTTCAATTCCAGAAAAGTTAGGATCATCTCGCAAACAAGGTGGTAAATTCTTGACAAAGTCATATGCAGGTTTGTCACACAGACCCTCTGAGTAAGGATATTCGTTTGCAAGAAAATGTTCAATCTCCGAATCGGAATCTTCGCTAACCATGATAGGCTCAGAGTTGGCAGGGGTTTTAGGTTTATTTCTCGCCATGCGAGAGATTAACCAAGCATTTTTTTTTTCCTTTAGAATTAGCATTAGTTTTAGCTTTAGGTTTTCTGGTTGAGGGTTTAGCAATTTCGACCTGTTTGGTCACAACCATAGGCAAGTTCGTAGGTGGGTCGGGTAGATGTTTGGGTAGCAAAACGCTATAATGCACAGGGGGGACAGGCTGGGTTTCAGTCACCATAGGTTTATCAACCTGTGGAGGGTTTGATTCTTCAAAGCCATTACGACTGAGAAAATCACCCCAATAGTCACGACGTAGCCCCAACTCATAAACCATAATCATTTTAATCAACCCCAAATGGAAAAGGCTGGTATCGGCTTGGCTACGTTTGTACCTTTTGGCCATCTTAAACAAACTTCTATGTAGGTAGTGGGGCATACTAAGTTCGAAACCCATAAAAACCATCAATAGACGAAGGTGAAACAAGAAAACGAACCCGTACCTGCCCTCACAAGTAATGAATTGCTTGATTATCATTAGGAGATCATGCCAGCGTGGTTTTAAAATTTTTGCAGGCAAACCTTTGTCGCAGGAGTTCACCATTCGAGATTGGAATAACAATGTCCATGGGACATCATCCACCTTGCAACTCTTCGACCACTTCTGTCCAGTAACAGGCANAATAATAAGGATCATATCATATATAAAACCAAAATCAATCATGACCCTTATAGAATCAAATGTAACCAATGAATTTGCATGCTCAATGGCTTATTAATCAAGTAAATCCAAATGCGCAATCAAAGGAAGAGTAGGCCAAGGGACATAGTTTGAAAGAACCCTTTGTTGTCATACGATAAACTAACGGTAAAGTGCCCTTCAGAAAATTAATAAAAGACAACGACAGTCCAAACAACGATGGAGGGGTTTTCACACTTTCAGTTGTGAAAACTGAATCGAAACCAAATTGCAATTGTCGCAAAAAATGAAACAAATGTTTAGTTGCAAAATGCGATGATGACTTGTCGTTTAGAATACAATTAGGTGTAGGCAGCTTCTTTTAGGGAAAATAAAAAAAATGAATTGGCTTCCAATAGGTCCCCAGTGATATTGGGTGTCTTTCTTAATTAGGTTCTGTAAAGGCCTGACCATTTCGGAGAAACTGGGGACAAATCTCCTCACGAAGTTAATCTGGCCTAAGAAAGACTGCATAGATTTTTTGGACGTAGGAGGGGGAAGTTTTGCGATGATTTGGGTCCTTTCGGGGTCGATAATCATCCCTTTTCTTGACACAATGAATCCTAAGAGTTTACCCTGTTCTACTGCAAAGATGGATTTTTTAGGATTTAAGGAGATGCTGTATTTATGACATCACTGTAGAACGGCTCGTAAGTGAGCTAGATGATCGGTTTTGTTTTTAGAAAATACAGTAACATCATCTAAGTAAACTATGATGGACTGATTGATTAAGCCTCGAAAAGCAATGTCCATTGCTCTCTGAAAAGTGGCACCAGCATTAATCAATCCAAAGGGCATTTTCCGATAAGCATAAGTGCCCCACGGGGTACGAAAGGTAGTTTTAAGTTGGTCTGGTGGAGACATCAGGACTTGGTTGTACCCTGAGAAACCATCTATCAAGGATAGACTCTCAGAACCAGATACCTGTTGAAGGATATGTTCCATGGGTGGGACAGGATAGTTGTCTTTGTCAGACGCTCTATTAAGGTTCCGGAAATCGACACAGAGTCGGATTTCACCAGTTTTCTTCTGGATTGGGACAAGGTTAGAAACCCATTGAGTGTGCCTAACAGGAAAAATTATCTTAGCATTTAGGAGCTTATTCAATTCTTTTTGAATGGTCGGTTCGAGCTTAGGGTGCATTTTTCTCAATTTTTGTTGAAAAGGTAGGGTTTGGGGCTTCATAGGAATGACATGCTGTATGATGTTAGGGTCGAAAGTTTTAAGGTCATCATACGTCCATGCAAAGACATCTTTAAATTCTTTGAACAATTTAATAAATGCAAATTTTTCTTGTTGAGAACATCCTACCCCTAGATTAATGCACTGCGGATTGTCCTTAGTTCCTAAGTTAACTTTTTCATAAGATAGCGAGGAACTATTGGTTTTGCAATTGACCGACTTTTTAAATTTATCTTGAAAATCATAAAAATTCTCTAATCTAACTACAGATTTAGGGATCGAGTTTACCATATCCGATGAAGTTTCAGGAGTTCTCGGATATGGTATTACCGTGAAATTGTGCAAATTGTCGTCGTGCGTGTGTTCGTCTATCACCGCGCCTTGAAAAGTTTCTTCCATATGTAGGAAGGTAATAATATGCTGATCATTGTCAAAGACTCTCCAGTTCGTGATGTTGTCGGGAACGGATGGCTAGAACAATAGTTCGACGGAGAATGCATCTGGGGATAAGCCTTCTGCAGGAAGAAGTTTAGAATCTACATTAGCTAATAAATCTGCTTCAGAGTTATTCAATCTAGGAATAGAATTTATATTGAAAGAAAAAAATTTATTCATTAAATTCCATACCTCGGATTGGTAGCTTTTGGGATGCGGAGATAGACAGTGGATAGAATCTCTTACCTGTCTAACCACTATTTCAGAGTCGCCAAAGACTGTCAAATTTTGAATGTTCATATCCAAATCTTTTCTGAGACCTTGCAACAAAGCCTCATATTCTGCAGTGTTATTAGTACATTCAAATTCTAACCTACATGCAATCAATGTTTTATTACCTGGCGAATTGATAATGATGCAGCCTGCTCCAACTCCTTCTTTGGACTTTGACCCGTCAAAATAAAGAGATCAAATTTGATTTCCATCGGGTACATGTGACCGTTGTGTAGAAGTTGTTGGCTACACATATGCTACAATCTCGGACTGTTGTTATGGATTGGTGATAGCTGAAGCCTCGGCCATGAAATTGCTAAAGAAGGTGTCTACCCCTTGTACTTCGGGTGAATCAACATAAGGTGTGAATGGTTCGTTGGGATCGTTCAAATCTGTGACTGTGAACTTAAGGTAGCGCTCACGATTTACCTTGATCTTGTTAGGCTTGTCGTTCTCCGAAAGCCATAGATGAGACCAATCTTTTGCGAAATAACCATGTAGCTTCTCTGACCAGTCCCTGCTTAAAAATAGACCATACACTTCTGAAATATCCACAACAATTATATCAATGATTTGATGAACCTTGGGGTTAGATGATAATCTTATAAGCACATTCTTTATCTCACCTATAACTTTAACATTGGTCCGATCAAGTTGTATGATTTTTAAAGTGGAGGGTTCAACTTCAGCGTTAATCTTTTGGCATATAGACCATGGCATCACATTGGATGATGCTCCCGAGTCTACCATACAATTGTGCACGTTTCTATTTAAGATTTCGAAAGTTAACAAAAACAGAGGTACATTTTTGCGAGTACTAAGAGTGGTAGCTTGTGGCTTTTTACTCGCATTTTCTAAAGCTACTTTATATACATTATTTACATTACTTACAGGAAAGCTTCCTTTATCTTGAGAATCAGAATTGTTTTTAGTGGAATTCTTCTAAGGAACTTTGTTCTGCGCAACCTTGTTACCACTTGAATTACCAATTTTGCCATTCTTTGAGATATTCTATAACATTTTTTGTAGCAGAAATGGAAATTTCAATAACTCATAAATAGAAATGTTATCTCTCAACTTTTTAAGATCTTCAACTACATCATAATCTAAGTTGGGGTTCACATTACTCTGTTTAGTCTCAGCTAGTTTAGAATGCTTTGGAGGTGAAGTTGTAGTGTTCTCGGTAGAAGGTTTGTTGGCTATCTTGCTCCTGGTATTATAAGGATGAACTGTCTCGGAGTTTGCTTGAAAGATGTTATCCGAGAAGTGTCCAAAAATGTTTGGAGAAGACTCCTCTTCTTGAACTGTCTCTTGTTCAACTACCTCCTCAGAGATCTCAGGAGGCATCAAGTTATCCTGGGCTTCTAGAATTGTTTGAAGGGCACATTGTAGACTTTCTAGATTAAGGCCTTCGGTGGTTCGATTAGGTCGGTTGGTAGGAGAAGGCTTCCGGAATGGGGGCTTGTAAGGTCCTTTGCTCGAGGAAGATTCTTTGGTCTTCCTTTTTAAGTCTATAACATGATTTGACAGCTTTTGAACAACTTTAGTTAAGTTTTCTAAATCAGAGCTTTCAAGTTGTGTTTTATTTTGAGTAGGTCTGGGGAGGATTTCGATCTTCTTTTTGGAAGAAGAACTAGTCTCTGTTTCGTTGCTAGTAGAGTCTTTAAGACTAAGTATATCCTTTTCAATCTGGCTGGCCTCCTCGAAGGCTTCTAACAACGTGGATTTCTTAGATCGTTTAACCCAAATAGCTATACTTTGATGCAAATCTTTAGTGTAGTATGCTATTACAAGACTCTCGGCAGGCATGGAATCAACAGGGATTCAGTTTTTAAGTGTTAAGAACCTTTGACTAAAATCTTTAACTTTTTATTTTGGGTTCATTCTTAAGCTAGAAAGGTCCATGACCAAGACTTCCGGAGGCTTACCGTCTCCGAACTTTTCCAAAAATAATGACTCAAACTTTTCCCAAGACACGATGGTATGGGGTTTCTCGGCAAAGTACCATGTAGATGCATTGCCCTCGAAAGTATAGGGGAACAACCTACAGACAATGTCTTCATGCTTGACATTGCAGAGTCTTATGGCTAACATAAACTTTTTAATGTGATCTTCTGCGATCTGTTTTGAGTCAGGATCAAACTTGGGAAGCCATTTCTCCGGATGTTTAGGTAAAGGATGTTGAGCTCCAGGTACAACTACGACATCCTAGCCAAGCCAAGGTCTAGTAGGGTTGTTCTGATTTTCCATTAGTGTAGTGGGTGTGGAAGGCTGAGAAGGAGAACCACCTTCGTTAGAAGAATCTCTTCTAGAAGAGGAAGGAGATGATGGAGGTGGTGAAGGGGGTATCCCAGATCCTCCTGCAGCAGGATTGAGGATTGGATCTATATGATTCACAATGAGGTTTGTGCCTCCGTGTTTTTCTCTGATATCAGATAAGTCTAAAGGTTAGTCCAACGGACGGTTTGGTTGCCTCAAACGGGCTAAGGCACTATGTGTTCTTATAAGAGATTGACGGACAATCTCTTGTATGTCACCACCTATAGGATTAGGGGTTACCGGCTCAACTGTGATCCGTGGATCTTCAGTTGATGTGGTTGCTGTTTGAAGGGGAATATTATCGTTTAAATGGCTTCTAGTCACTATAGGTGAGCGATTAGGTGGTGGAGGAGTCTTGCGACTGCCTCGTGCCATTAATTAATTTCAGGCCCTCCTTCTAGCGCCATTTGTTGACGGGCAAAATCGATTGTCCGTCAACTAGAAGAGTGGAACCGGTCCGGGGTTGTCTAAAGAACCCAAGCCGTTTGGAATGAACCACCCTGATGGGTTTAGTGGCTTCATTAGCCGATCTAAGTCCTAAGAAAACAAAAAGAAAACTAATCTAAACTAACTAATCTAACTAAAAACAACTATTAAAACAAACTAATAAACTAATCTAACTATTATATATACAATCTATTAACTAACTCTAAGAAATTAAATATCTAACTACTAACATAAATAAATCTTATTCACAGAATGTACAATATTTACAATTTACAGATTTGAATAAAACTTGAAAAACTCATTTATATTCTGTCCTAAGACAACGGGAGCTATTGTCTTTTGATTTTTATAATTTTTTGAAAAAGAAATAAATTGAAAACTAACTAAACTAAACAACTAATATACTAATTCTAACTACTAATCTAAACTACAAATATATCTAACTAAACTACTTAAATTATACTAACAAATAAACTATTAAATAAATAAAAAAACTAACGTGAAGAAACGCTCCAGGTTTGTCCTGTATGATGATTGCCTTAGTTGATTGGAGGGAGGAAACCCGCACTGAATTATCCACTAGATTCTCTTAAACGGGAAGCTTTTGTGCTCTTCAATATAATTATAGGACAAACAAGACATAAAAACTACAACAATATCATGATTTATAAATCTTCACAGTTAGATAAACCTGTATGCAAATATCTATACAAAATGATTCAATTAATGAAGAAGAGAAATCTGTGATTCATTAACTGAAACAAAATGATTGTTGTACTTTGAATAATGAAATAAATCAGATATGGACAACACATTAATCAAATAATATCATCCTGCAATAGATTATGATAGTTAAAGTAGTCTATAATCAACTGCAAACTGACATGCATAAAATTGAAACAAAAGATTGATATTATGAAAGCGAAAGTTATAGAAAAACATCAACTCTTGTCTTAGTTTGTATCATAAATCCATAGCCTGGTTCTCCCACAAGTGAGGATGATCCTTCTTACAAAAAATAATAAGTATTTAAAGACTTCCCATAGGGTAAAACATCCCTGTGGGAGTTATCAAACTGTTTACAGAAAATCTGGGAGGATATCCCAAGTCTGACTAAACTAGGAACCTAAAATAAAACTGAATGACATAAATATCTCCTAGACTATCACAACATGTCCAATGTAATTCGAATGTACCTGAAAGAGGTCAAAAAAGGGCAAGTTAGGAAGATATTTTTTTAATTAAAATGATAAAAATCTAATTCTATAGACTGGCTACAAAATCTTGCGATTATGTAGTTGGTCTAAATCCAACACAGAATCAACATTAAAATCAATTCAAATCTTTAAAGAATTAAATTCAAAAATATTCGTTGGCTAAAAGCATCATGGAAATTGACACTTGTATGCAAATCGAGCATACTAAATCATATTCAACTAAATGATAACAGAGATGAGTACGCTCTGTTTAATTCGTTACCCATTCTGGTATACAAAATCACATTGGATAACCGACAATAATGAAATCGATTCATGACCAATTGAAATCACAAATAGTTGCTTCGGCTATCCACAAAATCAGTTCGAATGTAATCAAATTAACATGAATCATTTTCTCAAATTGATCGCAATATATTAAACACAACAAACGATCCATATTGTTATGGAATTGAATCAATGTGGTATGTAAACGAAATTACAATGGATTTAATCGGTTGACAACAGGGTCTGTGGGATTCGCCCAATCGTTTGTTTTTTCCAATTGGGGAAAACAAAATCGATCGATATTCAACGAAATCATTTTTTAAAATTCATTTCAAAATGAACCATTAACCGAATTTTCTCACACAAATTCGACAGAGATAACCTAAGTCGATCTGAGTTAACAAACTCATTTTGAAAATTAAAGTCAACAGAGAAGCATCAAGTCCATTTTTGATACGAATCCAACTCAAAACAGGCAATCGTGCAACCTCAAAATATGAAACAACCCCAATCAAATCAAGAGCGAATCGAACAATTTGAGTTTGTCATAGTCATTGTAAATCAAAACAGTTTCGAGATTTGGGCGCATAGATCTTTTACACAGGCCAAATGAGAATATCGTTTCCACACAGAACATAGTTGTTTTTTCCAAATCTGAGTCGAACAGAGTTGTATTCCTGATTCAGAATATTACATCTCATAACATATTGATAAATCATAACAATCAAACTCACGAAATCGTTCCAAAATCACACCATAAAATTAAAGCTGATATAATCCAACCATAACGAAATCATATCAAATCAAAACATGGTCATGCTCTAATTTTAGCATAAAAAACCTTATGTTTATATCATATACAAACAAAATCCAATCGAAAGCAAAACCTTGATTTTGTTAACTCAAACCAACAGACAACGAAGCAAATCCAATGAAAACCAATTAATTTCTAAACTGGGCACGATCAAATCGTATAAAAAAATCATAACCATATTCGATTTTACGACCGTTTTGATAATCAAACCATGTCAAAGTCATTTCGAATGATAAAAAAACTTTTCAAAACTCAGAAATCAATTCACTATATTAATCCAAGCAATTGATAAAACAAAATTGATATCAAAATTCATACCTGGATGATGAGCAAACAACTTGGTCATAACATTTTGGAATTGACAACGGCTATAGCCAATTTGACATTCCTAAAAACGATGGAACCAGTGGTTTTCTGCTTCTTATCATTAGCTCGAAGCTTGTCCCTTTGGCTTGTCAACACTGCAACTTGGTTTTCCACTGATCTTATTTTCAACTGTAGTAAGGGAACGTCGGTATAGTAGCATTCCAACCACACATTACACTGGTCACATGACGACTGTCCAGGCTTTGAAAATGCAGGTGAGGGTTTGGTTAAATTGTCGAGGGTTTCGTTAGGTAGCTTGATCCCTGGGTAGCTAGGATTATTCTTTAGGCAGGGAGGAAAGTTAGAAACGAAATCATAGGGTGGCTCGGAGCACAAACCTTGGGAGTAAGGGTACTCACTAGCTAGGAAGCGTTCGATGCCAGAGTCTGAGTCTTCACTTAGGACTATGGGCTTTTGATTAGCACTAGGTTTAGGTTTATTCCTAGCCATTCTCGAGATAATTCGAGCACTCATTTTACTTTTGCCGTCGACAGTAGGCTTTCCTTTGACCTTTTTGCTCACAGGATTTTTAACAACCTCTGTCTTGTCTATTGCGATGTCGGGTAGATTGATATCAGGGTTGGCCGAGGGTTTAGGAGAGGGTAGAAGGACATGGAAAGGCACAGGTGGCTCGACCTTAGTTTCACTAACCACAGGCTTGTCAATTTGGACCGGCTCTGAATCAACAAAACCATTTCGAGAGAGAAAAGCTAGCCAACTATCACCGTGAAGATTTAAGTGATGAACAACGATGAGTTTGATTAGGCCGTGGTGGAACAAGCTACTATCGAACTTTTCTCTTTTAAACCTTTTAGCCATTTTATAAAGGTTACGCTTGAAGTAGAATGGCATATTCAATGGATAACCCATAAAATTCATTAACAGTCGAAGGTGATAAAGAAAAACTAGCCCATACCGACCCTCACAGGTCACGAATTATTTAACCACAATCAAAAGATCATGCCACCTTGGTTTAAGCGTGGAAATCGGCATACCTCTGTCACAAGATGTGACCTTCTATGAGATGAATAGTAGCGGCCATGGAACCTCCTCAACTTTAGAGTTCTTAAACCATCGCTGGCCCGTGGCTGCTAACCCTGTGGCAGAGCTAATGAACTCTTCATTGACTTCTAGCTGAATGTCGCCTACTTTGGCCCTACAGCCATCAAAAGTCAGGGCGAACTGTTGTGCCACAACTAGATTAAAACCCTCAAATCTCTGCATGAATGTGAGCCAACCATTATCTTCTACGTCTTTCCGAGCATTGTCGAACAGTAGCAAGGCTTGACTACCGTTCGGCTCAATTCGCACCACCGGTGCCATGTAGCCGAGCACACGGTGCGCTATGTGAACGAGCTTGGGTTTGAATCAAAGCATATGTCGGAGAAGAGTTTTCACAGGCTTACCCGATGCTAGCAGAGGTGAAGCAAGGATAGGGATAAGAATTAATGACATCGTGCGAAGGTGGTGGAGATTTTTTCTATCCATGCAGAATAGTCATTACCAATGGTACAACCGCCGGCGCTTATAGCTGTTCAACCCACTATTGTACAGTTTAACAATTATGTCATTTGCCCGACCAATGAAATCAATTGTAAGTGTATTAATCATTCGCGCAAGCAATGGTTATACCATAGTTTTAAAACCTAACAAATAAATCGAAACCAATACCAAGTGTATGCCAAAGGTTTTGATAACATGAACTATTTTTCATATTAAATGATATATATCTAGGGTTTAACCATAACACATATGTGCTTTTATGAAACCAATGGTCAAGTAGATCAAATCAAAGAACATGTAAATCCAATCACCAATGTATCACACATTTAATCACTCATGAAACGAAGTTTTATAATCAATCAAAGACTGTCAAATCAGTACATACCAAAAGGGTTTTGCCAACTGCATAATGATAAGTAAAATGTAAACGCAATGGGCATATTGAAAAAAATGATAACGACAATTCAATAGAGATATTAATGGGACTTCGAAAGACCAAGTTTTTATGCTTATAGTCATGAAAACAAAAGCGAAGGTAAGTGTGCAAATAGCGCAAAATAAAAAGTTTCGTTCATTTGAGAATTGTGACGAAAAATTAAGGTTTGCAAAACATTAGTGTAGGCAGCTCATAAGGACAATGGAAAATGTGAATTGGATGCCAACACAATTCTTCATTCAATATTGCTTAACCTTTTCCATGAGACACCTTTCAATATATAGGAGAAGGAGGGATGGTTACATGGATGAAGATGATCCCACCAAATCTGAAAAGTCAGTAGGATGCCAACCATGTGAATGCCAACTCATTTTCTAGAAGATTCCTTTCTAGAACCTTCATGACTTATTCTCCTTTCCAATCTTAAAAACAGGTTCACACCCTATCTATGGAGCAGACTACGAACAGTTCACACCCTAAGTGTGGGTGGCTTGCGAGAATGAAGGATTCTCGCACCCTGTAACATAGGTAGCCTGCGAACTCATCTTAAAAATGTGTTTTTTGGAAGATGACATCATTCATCTTTCTCAAGCAAAAAGTCTTTGTGGGAGCATGAACACATCCCTTGTAGAGACACCACCAGAGTGACCAAAATCATGTGTAACATAGGGGACCAAGGGTACAGTAAATATTTGTTTCTTTTCCTAGGAGCATCACCAATATATGATAGAATAGTATTCAAGCCCCATAAACCATCTTAAAGTATAATATTTTAATGTTGCAGGGAACAATTTTAACTTTTGTGCGTCATCCACATAATTATAACTTCTACACAAAATGTCAAACTCAAATAAGAAATAATCTGGATCCTATGTGAGCATACCTTTGAAGTTTAGAAGGACCGAAGAATGGATTTTCTTCATATTCATGTTCGATACCAAATAACTAATGGGGAATCCAAAAAAAATTTCTCCTTCCGGTTGTGCATTCCTTTCCTCTTCTTCTTCCATGTTACCAAACATACTAAAATCCCCTGGTCTAGGTGAGAAGGGTGGCTCAACAACTGGGTTTTGGTGGATGATAAAGTTGTCACCCATGTTCACTTATGAGATTTATTCCACCACAATAGTCTCTATTTGTGAAATAAAAACATTGTGTGGGGTCCTAAAGAGTCAGGTTATGTGCCATGGATTGATGGTCCGATCTAGTGTTGTATTAGTACTCAAAAATGGCCCACCATTCTGCTTGTCTTCAACTAGTTTTTCCAGGAATTCTCCCTCTTCTTCCTACACTTTTTCTATAGTTGGTTCAGATTGTGGAGTGGAAAACCTTGATGTAGAACCCTCTTTTTTCTGAGTGCTACTTGCATATCTTTCATCCGGATTAGTAAGGGGGTTCATATTGCTACGAAATAAATAAGTTGGAAACTCTAATGCTGATTTTTAAAACCTACTTTTGTTATCCCTAGGTCTAACCATTAGTCAACCACATTAAATATAGGTTTTGGAAGGACTCACAATAGTGGTCATGCAGGTTCTTACCTCCCGTATTATCGTCTTTCCACCACCGAACTAAAAAGTGATTGAAAACCAAATAAAAATTGCAATCAAAGAAACTACCCTCTTACCATTTACCTTTTAACAACTCCCCGACAATGACACCAAAAATGTTGGCTAATTTAATTGTTGTAATAAAACCCCTTTTACTTGTCAACCTGGTTCATAAATGGATGAGATGAAAATGCAGTACGTGCAGGTAAAAGATAAAAGTATATCCTAACGTATCTCCTCAAAGGACAATAATGTCTCTTAACCTACAAACCATTCATCAAATCATGAAAGCAATCAGATAAAATGAAATTCAAGAAACCATCACACAATCCATGCAACTGGTATAAAGCATGGAAAAAATACCATAGCTCTACATGTGGTCATATCTAGATCACAGTCTATGCATGCACATGACAAGGATCTGTCCCATCTTTAGTAACAACTGATGGATATAAAAATAAATTCAATTACTTTCTAGTGTTCACAATGAAAAGGGCAGTAAGCTATATGAAAGAAAAAATGGAACATACTCAAACAAGTGTCTGAGTCAGTCAAATTGATGAGGTTAATCAAACTCTCATAGAGGCGTGTTACTGGCCTAAAATAGAACTTACCCGTTTTAAGGGAAAATTCCATAAATCTTACTCTAAATATCATGCACTCACATCCACATCAAGCATGACAGACCTATGTGGTGCTAATGCATTCCTAAACCTAGACAAGGTGTCTAATTGCAAGTAAATGACTCTATATAGGCCTTATCACAAATCTTGGCACATATAATAGTGTGTGTGAAGTAGTGACAAATATTCTATCAAACCATCTTATTAAAGGAAACCTATTTCTAATAATTGACAAAACCTAGACTATTAATAAAGAAAATACAAACATACAAACATACAAACAATAATAACTCTAAGTTTAAGATCCTGTCCCCTGAGAAGAAGTCATAAATTTCATGAGAATGCCTCCAAATATCACACAATCACTCAATAAAATGGAAATCCCTAACCAACAAGAAAACATTATTGTTAACTTTGAAAATCGTTCTCTTAGTGCCACAGAAATGAAGTTGAACTATACTAGACACAAAATTATAGACCCATGTAATTAATCAATATGTACAACTAATAGAATTCTAATATGGCTCAGCTCTTAAAACATTCAAAGATATATTTCATGTGCAACTATAAGCTTATTTAGTCTCATTACAAAACCTTGCTTTATTTCCTTATTCACTCAAGAGATTCAAGGCATATGTTATCAAACTTAACATCACAGCCAAGTGATGGAAATGTCAAGGTATCATCGCCAAGATATGATAGAATAGTACTCAAGCCCCATAAACCATATTAAAGCAAAATATTTTAATGTTGTAGGGAACAATTTTAACTTTTGTGTGCCATCCACATAATTATAACTACTACACAGAATTTGAAACTCAAATAAGAAAGCATCTGGATCCTATGTGACCATACTTTTGAAGTTTGGAAGGAATGAAGGAGGGATTTTATTCATATTCATATTCGATACCAAATAAATAATGGGGAATCGAAAGGTTGTTTCTCATTCTAGTTCTACATTCCTTTCCTCTTCTTCTGCCATGTTACCAAACAGACTAAACTCCCCTGGTCTAGGTGAGAAGGGTGTTTCAACAACTGGGTTTTGATGGATGGTGAAGTTGTCCCCCACATTCACTTATGGTATTTATTCCACCACAACAATATTTATTTGTGAAACAACCACATCTTGTGGGGTCCTAAACAAGTTGGTTATGTGCTTTGGATTGACGGCCTGATATAGTGTTGGATTAGTACTCAAAACTAGCCCACAAATCTGCTTGTCTTCAACTAGTTTTTCTAGGAATTCTCCCTCTTCTTCCTGCACTTTTTTAGTAGTTGGTTTATATTGTGGAGTGGAAAACCTTGGTGTATAACCCTCTCTTTTCCGAGTGCTATCTACTATTATGAGGAAAATATCTCTATGGAATGGGGTAAACCACAAAAGACGGAATGACACACATAAATCAACTCCAATCCTAATTATGCTATATAAATGAAATTCTAACAAGACAAGGCCAAGAGCACTCCAATCCTAATTATGATACCACTGTTGAGCACATAATTCAAATCTTTATACCTGCAACTTGTCCTCAAAAAACAAGATACATGTTGGTGGAGTTATATGCATAATATATTACCAAACATAAATTATCAACCGGGATTCACTATATGGGATGATAATAGATAGGTTCCTATGTTTGTTTAGTATATATTAGATAAGAAAACCATTTAGAAACCAACACACTTTTTAAAAATAACAATCTTCACACAATTCAAATTCTGGAAAGAAAAACTCTTAAACAAGCAAAAGCTCTTCCTCAGGTGATGGACCTGTTCATTGATGGCTCATGAAAGGAAAAGATGAATTTTTATTCTATCTCCTGGAGAAACTAAACTAATAACACTTAACACTTTGCGCATCCACAACATTCCATTATAGGTGCATGTATGGTGAGGTATGGAGGGCTTGATTGCGCATGTGTTAGCAAGGTGTAACCTAATAAATTCTGGAAAAGAAAGCTAAATATAGTGGGATGCTCCATTAAAGATCATGTATGGTGAAATATGGATATCCAACTATTCCTGCATTACCACACTTTGCAACAAATTCGAATAGTGAAATAAAAAAAAATAACATGAAATCAAAATGACAGGTACATGAAATGAAAATCTACGCTAACAATTTACAATAAGCTTACTAAGATGGATCTGTGGCCCTTGTCGATGCCAACATGGAAGATTTTAGATCAATAGATGCTAACTTCTAAGAGACACAAGATCACTGAATTTAAACTTCCATTAATCTTCAACAAGTAGGTTTACATAAAGAGTCTTTTCATGAATCCAATCTACATCATAAAAATTCTCCTCAAGAACCTACCTTACATCATAATAATTCTCCCCATCTACATCATAAAAATTCTCCCCCCCTCATGAAGAGAGGTGTTGACGAGCGAAATAGTCCATTCGTCAACTGGGAGAGTGGAACCGGTCCGGGGTTGTCTAAATAACCCAAGCCGTTTGGTATGGACCACCCTGACGAGTTTAACGGCTCCGTTGGCCGCTCT
>JZKD02S2223978.1:45661-73685 GCA_000966675.3 Picea glauca
TATCTTGAATTCAACTAAACATTGTTTAGTGACAGTTACCTGGTGTCCTTTCTGTAGCCACGAAACTCTGTATGGGCTTGGATGATCAGTCGTCTCCAGCTCCAGCTTCTCTACCATCTCTGTAGAAACAATATTATCCATGATAACACTGTCTACAATGACCTTGCATACCATATCCTTGGTCTTGCAAGCAGTCCTGAAAAGTCTGGTCCTTTGGACTGAACTCTCCACCTCTTTCTCGAGCGTCAAAAGGAATTTCCGCATCATCAACGATCTTCCGCCTTCATCATCTTCTGCCTCAACATCCCGCCTCTGTGCTTCGGCGATGTGAGCTTCTCTAATGTCCTTCTTTTTATCTGGACACTCATAAGACTTGTGTCCATTCTTTCCACATGTGAAGCATGTGATTAATCCACCTCTTCCTCTTCCTCTACCTCTAGTATGAGGAAAAGTGTTGTTGTCAGCATAATCTCCTCTCTGCTCAGTATGTTGTCCTCTCTGTTCAACATATGGCCCCCTCTGTGAGGTTCCACCTCTCTCAATCTCAGTCTAAGGTTTCTTCCATTCCTCCTTCAGATTCTGATATTTGTCCTCGACAACTGATTTACCTCTGGGCTAACTTCTACCTCAGCCCCTCTGACTTTTCTTTCGGCTCAGCGTTTCCTCAGCTTTCAGAGCCATCTGATAAGTATCTTCCACTGTTCGTATGGTTACCATGCTCATCTCATCCTGGATATCATATCTCAGGCCATTCATATATCTGGCTACCTTTTCATCATCGCTCTCTCGATGACCTTCCCTGATGTTCAGTTTGTAGAATTCCTCAGTGTATTCTTTCACTGTCATCAGCTTCTGTCTCAGGTTCTGCATCCTCTTGAACAAGGTAATTTGGTAATCCCTGGGGATGAATTTCGCCTTCATCTTCGTGATCATTCTATCCCAGCTCTTGATCTTCTTCTTGCCCTCACAGAATCTGTCAGCTTGTAGTTCATCCCACCATAATGCTGCATGTCCTTTCAATCAAGTGACAACATGCTTGACTTTCTTGTCCTCTTTGACATCTTCATAGTCGAAGTATGTGTCCAGAGCTCTAATCCAGTCTAGAAGCTCTTCTGCATCCAAATTCCCCTCATAAACTGGAATGTCCATCTTTTCTCTTGCACCCATCCTTGCAATAGCTTTGATCAAATGCTCATTTGATGCGTCTTCAACTGCAACTTCTTCTTCACGTTCAACCTCAATCTCACTTTCAGAATCATTGAGATCCCCTGCACTGACTGTGCATCTTTGCACTGTCTCCATGTCTTCGAGTCTAGCTCGTAGATCACGCATTTGTCTCTCCACAGCTGGATCTATCATCTACTTGCCTCTTCTTCTCAGCATTTCCCTATCCTCTGGTGGATCGGGTGATTGTCTATCTCTCCTTGGCGACATGGTGAATTCTCTTTCTCTGCTACAGAAAGCAAAGAACCTTTCTGTGCTTTTATACCAAACTAATGCAGCACGCACTCATAAGCACGTCCACTCATAGGATCTTCTCTTTCTCATGGCCCGAAGAACACTAACCGGTCCTTCTATT
Organism: Picea glauca; assembly: GCA_000966675.3. Classification (NCBI taxonomy): domain Eukaryota; kingdom Viridiplantae; phylum Streptophyta; class Pinopsida; order Pinales; family Pinaceae; genus Picea; species Picea glauca. The sequence continues at coordinate 47,241 of JZKD02S2223978.1, forward strand.
TCCCTCTTGGGAACTCTGCACCAACAGTAATCCTCGTGGGATCCCCTCTTTACAATCGGGGGATCGAAATTCACGACTTCACAAATCCAATTGTCGGATGTGGGTCTCTCGAACCCACGAAACCTGACAACCAGTCAACGCTGACTTTTTCCTATCAGGAATTTCCCTATTGTGATTTCGGCACTCGCGATGTCGAGCAACTCGGTTCTCCGACTCCCGAGTCCCGATATGTCAAAACTTCGATGCACGCGCGAGGTTGACCTTTCAACTGTCCTTTCGCTCCATCGACATTTCAGAGTTCGCAATATCACGAATCCTAATGCAGTGTTTTTGGCACTTCACCCCGCGAAATTCTAAAACTCATGCCAACTTCCCACTTCCCTAATCCCTGTGGTCCCACACTGTTCCCTTAGCCGTCAAGATATCACGTTTTATGATATCACGATTCCTGCTGCTATATTCATGGGACTTCCACCCATGAAACCCCGATACATGATTCCCCGTGTAAATCTGACGGTCCCTGTGGCTCGAATTAGAGGTCCTTCCCTCCTGATCTTTGAACCTTTAGAGAATACTTCATTGTATCTCCCCTGCACCTCTGTGATATCTAACGATTCGCGGGATGTCGTGAATTCGCCTCGGAGAATACCGACCGTTCGTTCTTCCTTGGCAATTTCTGTGAATGACCAAGTGTTCCCTCCATGGAACTCATCCCACCTACGGCGCAAACTTTTGACACTTCTTATGAACTTCAAGTCACATCTTCCCTACGCTTCCCTTCAATGGATTATAAGGCCTTACCCTTCTTGAGCTTTTCCATGACCTTCAGGTCCTTCAGAAAAAACTCTTGCACGCACTCCTTGCGGCAAACCTTCAACCACGTCTAAGTGTTGAAGTCCCTCGACTCTGTGCACACCTGCAGTAGCAGTCCTTCAATGTTTCACTCAGGTTCACAACCCTGAGACTTAGCTTGGCCTACGCACTCCTTGCACGGCTCCTGTGCCTGTCTGCACCTCAGAGTGAATGAGAACAAAAGATACTCTATCTGAACTCTCTGTCAACGCACTCCTTGTGGGCGCTTCGACTGCACTCCTTGCAGGAATCCTTGTTCAGATAGAGAAACAATTGAAACTCATTCCTGTTTCCTTTCAGACTCCAAACTCAAACATGAAATCATATACACAGCATATAAAGCAAATGTTTAACAGGAAGCAAACATTCATGAGCATATCATTCGACATCAATACATAGAGAACAACACAAAACCATGAAATCGAACCAACCTCTTCTATTAATCCAAATATCTGTACATGGGTGTTCTTACACATCTCTCTGCTTGCTCTTGCTCTAATGCTTCAATACTAATGTTACAATGCACAATGAGGGTGTCTATATCCCGTTTCCCTCTTGCGCTCTAAAACTGTCTAATCTAGAATTAAATTCTATCTACCTGCATTAACTACTTTAAATGCCTCCATATACTAAGGATGAGAGCTAAAGGCTCAAGGTCTGTTTACATCATACAAGTGCACCTCCTCTTAATGGCTCATTTAAGATCGTGCAACAACTACCAAGGTGATTTTCAAAATTTGTGCTGGCGCTCGTCCAACTGTCTCTTGCCTTCCGCGCTGGCTCGCTTGATGTGGGATATGATCCTTCATCAAGTGACCACCACAAGCCCCACTATGACAGTCATTGAGAGATGACTCATCCTCCTCATGAGTCAAGAAACGATGCAAAATATTATCTAATCCTCAATGATACAAAGTGTTGTTGATGATAAGGTAGTTTTTAGCTTGATGACATATATGTCGTCGATTGTCTCTCGATAGATGTTGGGATAGCTTCAAGGTTTGAATATAAACTATAATGTCTCCATACTAGGGGTCCGAAGACAAGATAAGGAAGATATGTTCATCCGCAAATGAATCATCATGAATAATTTCCTCATCTAGTCGAGGGAAGTCCGATATCAAATCGACAAAAACTAACGATTTCTTATACTTCACCGAAGCAAAATTGAGATCAAATTATTGAAAAATAACAATCTACTTATTGTATTTCCCCCCTATGATACGCTTGGTAAGGATGTACTAAAATGGATTGATATCTGCAACTACAATATTTTTTCAAAGCAATATATAATGGCATAATCTTTGAACTATATGTATGACGACCAAGGATAGTTTCTCTAAGTGAGAATATTTAATTTCAGGACTAGATAAGTTTCAACTAAGATAGTAGACAATGTGATCATGGATATTAGCATTCTCCTGAACTAGAACCATACCAACTGTCCCTTCAAACACAATGATATAAATCAAATAGTGCCTATTGTAGTCTAGAGGCTTTAGTAGAGGTGTTGATACCAAGGCTTTCTTAAGAGAATCGAAGGATTCCTGGGATAGCTCATCCCATATAAACGACGCTTCCTTCTTAAAAAAATGCATGAACCCCTTAGTTAAATTGGCATAGTTAACTATGAACTGACACAAGATTTATCTTTCCCCTGTAAACCCTGAAGTTGTCTAACATTGTGTGAGGGAGGAAATTGAAGTATTTCCTCAACCTTCATAGGATCGACCATGATCCCATGCTCAGAGACTAAGAATCCTAAGAGACAGCCATACCAGACACATAAGATTCACTTGTGAGGGTTCAAATGAATGCGATAATAATGACATCTCTCAAATACTAGTCGAAGGTGAGTATATTAATCCACTCTCTTGCTATATTGAGCAGCGAGATCATCAAGGTAAGCTTCGACAATATGCTTGAGATCGTGAAAAGAAAAAGTCATGGCGTGTTGGAAGGTTTCTCTGGATTTTTTAAGGTTGAAAGGCATTTTTTGGTATGCAAAAGTACCCCAAGGAAAAATAAATGTCGTCTTGTGTTGATCCTTGGGTTTGATTTGAATTTGATTATATCCTGAAAATCCATCCATAAAAGAAAAAACTCTGCTTCACGTGTACTCATCAATAATATGGTCAATGAAAGGAGTCAGGTAGTTGTCTTTAGGACAAGCCTTGTTCATGTATCAAAAATCCATACATACGTGGATGGTTCCTTGTTTCTTATTCACAAGAATGGGCTTGGACACCCATTCGGTCAAGGGAACTTGGTAGATGAAACCAATATTAAGTAGCTTCTCTACCTCTACCTTAATAGCATGGGCCTTCCTAGGATTAACAACTCTAAGATGTTTTTGAATAGTTCTAGCATTTGAATAAGTCTTTATCTCATTTTTGAAAATGCTTGGTTTGATCCCTGATATTTCTTCGTATGACCAAGTGAATACATCACAAAAATCTTTGAAGAGATCGGTGTAGATCTGAATTTCTTTAGGCAAACAATTCGCACCGATATATACGTTTTCAATTTTTCCAAGAATTCAAGAGATGTCAATTGTGATGGTAGGAGAAATATTCATCATGTTTCCTTCATCATAAATACAATGCGTATCTAGCAGAACTACAACGTGACTAACCATCTCACTCAAGGTAGATCTAAAGGTGTCCTTTTCGATCCTAACAAATTCTGGGAGAAAATAAGAGTGATGATGCATATCATCCCAAGGCCTATCAATACCATTCATGGCCTCTAATATGGATTCATCCGAAGCTAAAGTATCATCGAGGAAATCATGCGAATATGATGATTGGGCAGCCCATACGGGCTCTAGAATAGGATCCTCCTCATCCATCTACGAGGAGAAAAGATCTAGGTCATCAATAGTGTTAAGAATAGCTTGATACACAACCTCTACCACTTATAGTGGAATTGCCATCCCAATGTGGGATTGGCCTTCACACGACATAGTCTTGGAAGGTAGGGTCCAAGGGTCATTGAAATACAAAGTACAGAAAGGGATGGACCTCATCGATGACAAAGACTCACTGAAAATGGCATGAATGTGATGAATTGGTGCCATGAAATCAAAGGTACCCATGAGGCAAGAATACATTATGACACCAACATCCTTAGTTTATGGATGAGAACTATCGATCACTGGGATCGAAGGTCCAATTGATGCAACAGGACTAGCATGCACAAAGGACAATTGATCAATCGTCATTATTTTCCCTTCATGAGGAAAACATAAACTGTGAAAAATAGACGACACGACCGTAGTCATGGCATAAGTCCAATTATGCCCTAGTACTAAATTATGGTCAAGGGGCACATCAACCACCTCGACATCAACCTCCACTTTCTTTCCAGCTAAATGGACCAAAAAACATGGAATAATTTTGTGGGGTCTAAATGAAAGACCATCAAATGCGGTCAACATAGTCATAGATTGGGATAGAGTCAGAGATCCAATGGTTTTCCAACATGTTAGGGACATCACGCATGTTGTAGCACCTTCATCAATTATAGTGCGTTTGATGGTAAATTTTTTGTACTCCACATGGATTTGAAAGGCCACATGGTAAGGCAAGAGAGGCTTAACATCCGTGACATGAAACTTAATAACCTTCAATCCACATGGGTCTAGAGCTCCTAAAGAAGATAAAAAGGCATTCCTCTATGAAGAACATGTCTGGAGAACCTCCAAAGTTGAGATCTCACAAGGGTTTTGACACATATCTTTGACAATCAAATAGTTTTGGGGTAGCTCTTGCATTAGGATTGTGGGCATAGATTTTTAGTACTCCTTTCATAATATGAGGTGGAGGATATGGATTTTAGATATGAAAGGGTGTTTCCAGAGGATGGGGAGAGTCTGGACCTATAACAGTCTGTGAAGAACTGTAATCACGAGATCGAGTGGCTACATCAATCTAGGACTTGACCACATTAACACATAGACGGTCACCTTCATGTGTCGAGGGGTTTTGATTACCGCTCGATGCATTTTCGGTTTTGGAGGACCTCGAAGCGATGTGTTTATTATGTGTAAAAAGATTGGTCAGCACAATGGGCAGTTGTGATAAGAGCCTCGAGGCTTCCTCAATTTTAGGGCATAGGTGGGTAAGGTGATCATCTTTACAAATTTTACAAGGAAAATTCACCTTCTGCTTTTCTTTATTTCCCTCACCAACATTATTGTTTGACTTATCATGGTTAGTTTTGTCCTTGGCTTTGTTATTATTTCTCCCACCCTTACGATTATTACCTGGTCCTTTCTTTCTATTCCCTCCTGGTTGCTGGTTACCATTTGGGTTGGTTGACGACTGTACAAAATGCACATCTGCCAACTGAGTGGGAGTGGAGGATGAAGATGAAGCTTGTCCTGCTATAGACTGTATTAGAGACAAATATTTCAACTATTTCATCACCAAATTTGTAGTCTTAGCATTTGCAGAGCCTATGATGCCATCAACATGAGGCCTAGGATTTTGTCTAGGGTCATAATTCGACTATGGTGCTTTAGGAAGAATTTCATACAACATCTGAGATTGAGCATATATGAGGTCTAGTTGTTGGGATTTGAAAATAGCTTCTTCCTCAGATGTTACTCTAGATGTAGAAACATCCTTCAAAATATAATAAATAAGGACTTAAGGAATCACTCCAACAGAAACTATAGAGGAATCTAGGATTTAATCAACCTATCCTATCTATGCCACTCTCGGATATGGTATGAGATATGAGTGGCCTTATCTTGGCGAAAGGCCAAAAACATTTATATGCCAACATCGTAACGAACTGACAATTGGAAGTGGTTGAGAAAGACTAAAAGCATCTGATTAAAGTTTATGTATGTCCCCCCTAGTATCTCAATGTACCATTTTGTGGCTACCCCCATGAGGGTATGTTGAAATATCCTCAAATGAATAGAATCTTCATTAATGAAATTGGTTGAGAACCAAATATGAAAAGTAGTAACATGATCACCCAAATCCTTGTCAGTCTTTCCCTTGATTTTCAGGTTGTCCAAAGGAATCTTGGTGGGGAGGGGGGGCCATGATGAATCGTGACACACTGGGTCATTCATTAATCTCTACAAGACTGGAAGATTAAGCATGGCCAGAAAAGGGAGCTAGCGTTGCGGAATCTGAGCCCATGATCTCGAGAAATATTGGTGTTGAGAGATTGCAGGCCATCCAGGGTTCTGGTATACACCATGGCCATATCAGTAGGGTAATATCCTCCTCCAAACAAATTCATAAGAGGTTTATAATAAGAGTTATAAAAATTTCCCACAGTTGGAGGATCCCCAGGATGGGGGTTGCCCATAGTGTGAAACTGACTCTCTCTGGGTGAAAATCTAGAGGAAAGAGGTGGATTTGTCATACCAAATTCATTTTTCAGAATCGGCATGGAGGAAGAAGGGGGAAAGGACATAATATAGGAAATGGATTTTCCTCCTGGTTGAGTACTCCATCCAGGAGCATTGCGACTAGGATTAGACCCAGAAGAAAAAGTAGGCTGACCCCCAACCATAGGATTTTTTTGGAGAATATGACCTCCACCAAGCGAGAGAGGAGTATGCAGAGGGGCCATACTCCCAGTTCCAAAACTAGGATTATCATTAGTTACTGGAATGGAATATGAAAGTTGTGATGTCCTTTTGGGCATACCAAAATAAAAAGGGTTACATATCAAAGGTATGGATTGAGAATTGTATCTTGGTGTACCAAAAAGAGACCTGAAAGGGTTCGTTTGTATGGGTCGAGTAGAAACCACAGGCTGAATAGGAGTAAGGATGGGAACCTACGACACTACAAACATCACGACTGAAGGATTTGAATGAACCCCATTAACTATATTAGGTATAGGAGTTGAGGGAATCCCTGTGTAGTTCAGACTCAACTTAGTACCCATGATGGGATAATGACAAGTTTGGGATGTGGAGATATATGTACCACATCTATTAAATTTATTCCTTTTAGAAGGAAACTTCAGTAAAGACTAAAAATGCGGTGGTAAATTAACCAAATGACGAGACTTGCGAGGAAGATGGTCTTTCTCCATGATGACTCAAGACTCAAGATGTGAAACTAAATCCTAGGGCCAACTAGAAATCAAAGAGCACACCAAAGTAAAGAAAAATGTCCAAATGCACACAGACATGATATAGTAGATGAAAAGAGCCCTCCCTCACTAGTGTAGGTATGCTCTCTCCCAAGAGGGGCATGAGACTCCCTTCAAAATATTGGAGGTATCAGAATCAGTTATAAGGGCCCTTGTGGTCTTAACAATGCAGTCAGTCAGATCTCCTCGGAGAGGTAATCCTTCATAAATGTTGTGTGTTGTCCGACCCTTATCTGACTTAGGGTACCCATAGAATAACTCCTACAAGTAACCTATGTGGCTACCTATGTCAAGCAACTAGAGCCACCACAATATAACCAATTCGTAGGAGAACAGTTGTAAGTTTGGTCCACTATATGGGCAGGGTAACGAAGCTCGAAATCTTGAAACCATCGCCTCTCACAGAGGTAAAATTACTAAAAATACCCCCATATACAAATGAAATCACAAAAATATCTCTGACGCTAGGAAGGCATTAGAGGGCTATCTCTGCAACCAACTTCACGCGTCCTTGTGCTTAAATCCAGTGTGAGTGGAGCCTCCTGATGTCACTAATTACATAATGGATTTCACCACTCCCTGGTTAGACACATATGTTTAGTTTAATATCCTTGCAAAATTTTACTCACTAAATCATATTCCAAGGCCCTATGTCCTATGCTTGTTTGTGTGCCCTAAAAATAAAATTGTTTCTAATGAATTTTAGTTAATAAAATTTACTTTTAATGAATTTAGTTTACTCAAGAGATGTGGTCGTGAAACTCATGATATTATGACTCATCATATCAAATAAATGAATACAAACATAGTGCTAAGTCCTAATCTTAAATTATTGAAATATGGTAAGCCTTTTAAATGCAACCTTCAATGCAATTTCTGCAATTTCAATAAGATGCAATCCTTCCACATATGTCAAGATCAATACTAAGTAACCAAAAGAGAAAATTCCATAATGAAAAATGAGCATGTTTTTTTTTTGTTTTTGTATTTTCGATATAAAGAAAATAAAATGAAAGGACTAAATAACAACTTCACATATAGAACCCATTGCAAGAAAAACGAGACAAGACAAGTAATATACCAAGAAGCAAACACTTGGACCAAGATGCAAGGAAAACCAATTAAAAATATGATAAGAAAGAATACCACCCAAAAATTCAACAATAAGAAAGTTTCCTATGACTCTATAAGCACTCAAAAGTTAGGACAAAGACCTAAGAAGACTCAACAACCAACCAAACTCACCTAGCAAACAAAAAAATCAGCCAGTAATCCTAAAAAGTTTATGTACATGACTGTTTGAGAAAAAATCGTGTATGTACGCACCCTATAGAAGGACAAATTGCGTATGCACGCGTTTGTGAAGGGAAAAAGCATGTATATGTAGTAAAACATTGCGAGGGAAAGGATTAATCCAAGAAACTCAGATAAAAAGTAAAAATAGGTTTTCAAGCAATCAAGCGACAAGGAAACTCAGGTTAACAGAGAGCAAGTCAAGGAGAAAAACACTCCAAACCCCAAAACAGAACATCATCCCAGTATGGTCACCAATTATGTTACGAGGAAAATCTCTCTACGACATGGGGTAAACCAAAACAGATGGAATGAAATGAAGAAATAAACTCTAATCCAAAGTATGCTATATAAATAAAATTCTAACAAGACAAGCCTAAGATCCTACCTCATCCGGACGTTCAATGAAGACCATCGTTGAACACACAACTCAAAGATTTATACCTACAACTTTTCCTCAACAACCAAGATACACAAGCATATGGTAATAATATATAATGTTAGCATATAAAATAGTACAATACATTAACACCCATGGAATAATAGTTCAAATATTTGCAAGATATCAACTAGACGAGAAAAGAGTATTTCTATTAAAATAATCAACATAAACATATATGTGACAAACCATTTTACCGGCATAGACCGGAACCGAGAAACTAAGTCCCTCCATCTGGGCTTCCACCACTTCAATCGTCCACCAAAGGCAAGCTCATATAAAAGAGACAATGAGGTTCTCCATCAAAGAAGGAAGAGATTGGGGGATGAACAATGAGTTCATACTTTCAAGGATAAAGGGATGCAGACTCAATATGAAGTGAAATTTCTCCAGAGTGTCTTTTCTCTCAAAGTTGAATTCTCTCCTCCAAGGCATGTATATGGCTCAATTTATATCCTTCAAGTGGAACTGAAGGGCCAAGTCAGACTGTTCTAGTATATGGAAGGTCAAGGATCATGGATCTCATGATGTGACATGGAAACTTGATTTTTTTTTTATTTTGAGCACCAAAATTGATGTACGTGGGATGTAATGGAGAAAACTGTGTATATGCATGCTGTCTAACTGGTAGGGCATGCATATGTGGAAAAATATGATTTTTTGTCTCTGTAAGGTACAAAAATGGACTTCAAGTTTGCATAGGGAAATGGAAAGGTCATCAAATCAAGTTTCATGGGGTTAGGAAAATTTTTCTATAACACCTTCATATATTTCAGCCAAATTAGTAAGGGGGGTCATATTGCTACCAAATAAATCAGATAGAAATTCTACCGTTGATTGTAAAATCCTACGATTGTTGGCCCTTGGTATAACCATTAGTCAACCACGTGATAGATGGGGTTTGAAAGGACTCACAATAGTGGCCACATAGGTTCTTACCTCCCGTATTACCTTCTTTTCGCCACTGACCTGAAAAGTTATTGAAACCAAAACAAAAATTGCTATAAAATAAAATAACCTCTTACCATTTACCTTTTAACAACTCCTTGACAATGACACCAAAAATGTTGGATAATTTAATTGTTGTAATAAAACCCCTTTTACTTGTCAACCCGGTTCATAAAATGATGAGATGAAAACACAATATGTGTAGGTAAAAGATAAAAGTATATCTTAACCTATCTTCGCAGAGGACAATAAAGTCTCTTAACCTACAAACCATTCATCAAAGAATGAAAGAAATCAGATAAAATGAAATTCAAGCAACCATCACATAGTCCATGCAACTGATATAAATCCTAGACAAAAGACCATAGCTCTGCATGTGGTCATGTCTAGATCACAGTCTATGCATGGACATGACAAGGATTTGTCCCATATTTAGTAACAACTGATGGATATAAAAATAAATTCAATTACTGGCTAGTGTTCACAATGAAAAGGGAAGTAAGTTATATGAAAGAAAAAATGGAACTTACTCAAACAAGTGTCCAAGTCAGTCAACTTGATGAGTTTAATCAAGCTCTCATAGAGGTGTGTTACTGACCTAAAATAAAACTTACCAGTTTTAAGGGAAAATTCTAGAAATCTTACTCTAAATCTCATGCACTCACATTCACATCAAGCATGACATACATGTGTGGTTATACTACATTCCTACACCTAGACAAGGTGTCTAACTGCAAGTAAATGACTATATATAGGCCTTATCACCAATCTTGGCACATTCTATCAAGCTATCTTATTAAAGGAAACCTATTTCTAATAATTGACAAAACCTTGACTATTAATAAAGAAAATACAAACATACAAACAATACCCACTCTAAGTTTAAGGTCTTGTCCCATGAGAAGAAGTCGTAAATTTTATGAGAATTCCTCCAAAGATCACACAATCACTCAATAAAATGGAAAACTCTAACCAACAATAAAACCCTATTGTTAACTCTGAAAATCGTGGTCTTAGTGTGGTAGAACTGAAGTTGAAATTTTATGGACACAAAATTATAGACCTCTGTAATTAATCGATATGTGCATCTAACAAACTTCTAATATGGCTCATCTCTTAAAACATTAAAAGATATATTTCCTATGCAACTATAACCTTATTTAGTCTCATTAAAAATCCCTACTTTATTTCCTCATTCACTCAATAGATTCAAGGCATATGTTATCAAACTTAACCTCACAGTCAAGTGATGGAAATGTATTATGGTTATGTCATTCATCCATGCCTGTCCATATTGATAACAAATGAAATTTCAAGTGATCTATTTTAACAATATGTCTTGAGAGAAAGGGAACAAAGTTTAAATCTTTTATATGCACAACAAGGAGTAACAAAAAACAATTATCAAACAATTAATTACCAGTGCAAGATTGTCCCATGAATAGAGAGAAAGATTCACATGAAACCAATCATCAATAATTATTCCTTAAATTCAACAATGTAATTTGAATATGAAATAACCTCATATGGTAATCATTGTAAGGCACATTCTTGTGTAAGATTCCCAAATTACTCTACTGTAAAAGTAAAAGTAAGGTTAACCTTGCAAATACGATTACACACACAAATAGATTAACACTAGTTAATTATTGCAATGTAAATGAAAATAATCTAAACTATATATTGTACATTTAACTCAATAGAACAAGATAGATGGGCCCTTTCCTAATAAGGGTTCAACACTTTTCAAATCCCAACACAAGATCCCAAAATCTTATGTAACTATGGGAGATTCTACCATTGTCACCTTAGTAAGAACTTCCCTTGTTTTAGTGATGGAAGAGATCCAACACAAGGGAGGCTTCCCTGGTGACCTCAAGGGATCAAAGTAACAAGAGAGATTTAAAAGTAGTGCCTTGGGGTTATGGAGTCTTATAACAAAAAATGAAGCAACACTTGAATATTAAACTAGTATAAACTTATAACACACCCGCCCTTTTAAGGGAGCTTCTATAGTGTAGAGCCTCTAAAGTTTCATTTTTGTTCTCCCGCGCGAACAAGCACTAGGCACAAGCCTCCTCCACGTGACCACTACTAGTGACCACAAGCCTAACTAAAAGGTGCTTCGTGACTTCTGTCGCCGGGTATTCACATATGAGCCAACCTTGACTCACCCAACCCCCGAGTTCCCAAACTAAGAGCCTAGCCCAGCACTAGCTCCGTTCTCTAACCTCTATCCATGTGACCCCTCATTATGAATCGAGGGCCCAACCCTCAAGTGCTTCGAGACTTCATGTATCGCGAAGGTAGAAATTAGTCTGTCTCCTTTCCTCAAAATCCCAAATTTCAAACACTCGATGTCAGATCAACGATCCACAATCTCCCGCGACCCAACAGATCAGATCAATTCTTCATGAATCGAGACTTTGCATTTCATAAAGTTGGAGGGCCACTCACCTCCCTTCTCTCGATCCCCTATATCTCCTTGTAAAATCAACGGTCCACACCCTCCTTTTGATGGACGATTGTGATCAAATCGCGAACTTGGACTTCGCGAGTTCTCACAACTCCTATCTCTGACTTCCCAAGTTGCAAGTCAATGAAATGATGATCTATCACCATGTGTCCCTTGTCAACGGATGGCTAGGATTTTTGTGGCTCCCAGCTCCTCGGGTATTCACCTCGGATCCTTGTAAATCTTCCGAGGTTCGAATCCTCGAACTCCCGGATCTTCTGCCACCTATCATCTGATGATGGACGGTTCTGATTAACTTCGAAACTTCAGGACTTTGCAGAAGTATACTCTCCTCTGCACTTTCAAAGGGTTAGACCTCGTGCACTTTCCTCCGGATCTCATGGCTATGGTCCTCCGTGCATATATCCGATGAACGTGATCTATTCTCTCCCTGTGCACAAACTCTGAACTCGCAGATACAACGGTTTAGGTGGGTCCTAAAGGATCCATAGATCAACGGTCCACGTTACTTTGCAACTTTGGGTTTCATAGGTTTTGGTTCCATCAACCCATAATCTTCTCGATATGAATACTCAGAACTTGTAGATTCGAGGGGATATAGGGGTTAACTCCCGCGATCTTTCCCATAGCCAATGACCATGACAACCCTTGGCTCCTTTCGGACAGGTCTCATTCATCTGTCCTTTGGACAAGGAAAAACTTTCCCTTTCGGTATTTTCCTATCGCTATTTTCTTGAGGTATCATCCCGAGCGGGTTAAGGAATTGGGTCTGGAAATTCACATGGCAAGGGGGTCAGGGGTAAGTATTCTTTTTAGACATGTGGTTTCAAGTCTACACGATATTTCCTATCTCGACCATTTTTCGACTTATGTTCGGGAAGCCCTCTAGAGTGAAACTGGGCATACAATTGATCAGTGGAAAGTGTAAGTTGCCAAGGAGATGGAATCATATGCATAACATAGCCATTTCACACATAGATGTTTATACATGCATATATATATATATATATCAACAATTATTCATCATTCTAACTCAACAATTAAGGCTGAGAAAAGACTTATCAGAATCAGATAGTGTGAAGCGACTACTGGAAGGGGTGCCCATTTCCACCCAACCATAGGCTCAGTCACTCCAAACGAATTTACCACTAGCCACCCTCGAGCTAGACCACGATGCTCTTCAACACAACCTTTTCTTCTCGCTCAGCCACAATAGGGACAGAGGTTACTCTCCTCTTCCCGCAAGATCCTAGCAATGGTTTACATGATACCAAGCAAGGAGGACTAGCCTCATTTATCATCTTGTATCATAACCTTCTCTTCCATTTTCAGTGTCCCAAATGCTTAGTTTTTCTATTCTTCCTTGAATCCCCGAGATTCGCTTTCCGTCTCTGTACACACCCCATCCCTCTCTTCTGTATACCCTGCTTGTTTCTTTTATTTTCGTAGTTATAATTTGTAATTGTAGTTTACAAATTCATTTGCATATTTCGATTCACCATTAGTGCAAATCGTATCTTCAAAAATCACCATTTAAATTATGTTTTTTATTTATTCATTTATACAATCATTTACTTATGCTTCTACACATATTTTTTGATGTTTTAATTTCTAAGTGTCAAGAGCATTGGTGCACACCAATTTCTTTTAACGTGTGTGTTTGTTTATGCTCACGATCTTGGTGATTGTTAAACCAAGAATCTTAGAGAAACTTTAAAGTCATCGGACTTGAACCCACAAACATGAGATCCATTGAGCTTGATATGAATTACAATTTCCATTTCTTTATATGTTTGATAATTCTATAGGATTTGATGAATTAAGTGAGCATGCTAACTGAATCACTTCGAATATGAATAGAAAGTTGTAATTGATTTGCTAAAATGAACAAAGCACACTCATATTATTCATCTCAATTTATGGAAAAAACTTGTCAAATAGAGCATTTTGGTACTTTAGAATTCTTTCATTCAGTTTTCATATACTTTGCAACACCTCACAATTTTACGAACACCTTGGTTGATGCTTTATTGTGCATCAATTTACAAAATTAAATTGAATAATAGTATTGAACTAGAAATAATAAATATATAGTTCATAGATGCATCACTCCCCAAAATAAGAGTGGGGTCAGCTAAATATTGCTTCAATGTAATCACTTTGGTATACTCATCACTCTCCAAGAGAAGAGTGGGATTGGCCAATGATTGCATTGGAATGACCACTTCCTCAACCAATGGTTGAATAGGCTATGTGAAAACATGGTCAAGAGACACATCACCCTCCAAAAGAAAAGTGGAATTTCTTGAAGATTACATTGGCATGACCACTTCATCAACCAATGACTAAATATGTTGCTAGGAGACCAAATATGACTCGGGACTATAAGGGCCTTCAAAAAAATAACCACGCTCTTCGTACCAAAGGAATATCACGACACATATGAGTAAGTTGACCTCCCTTGCAAATATTATAGGGGAACTTTTGTTTATGTTCTATTCATTTATGCTTCTCAATAGTAAGAATTCCCTCAGCATGACTTGCGGTGGTTGATGGGTCTCCCCCAGCATGACTTACAGTGGTTGGAAGCATGTCTCTAACATGACTTGCATAGGTTGGTGAATTAACTCTAGTATGATTGGTAGTGACTGGACTTGTTCCCCCAACATGACTAAGAGGTCGGTTTCTTTTCTTCAACATGACTCACATAGGTTGTTAACATATGTACAGTATGACTGGCAGTGATTAGACTCGTGTCTACAGCATGACTTGTAATGGATAGTTTCTTTCCCCTAGAATGACTTGCAAAAGTTGGTGACATGTATTCCATATGACTAGCAGATGTTGATTGTGTGCTCCAAGCATGACTAGTAGCGGTTGGTTGCATGTTTCCAACATGAATTGCATAGGTCAGTGACATTTGTCCATTATGACTAGCAGTGCTTGGACTCGTATCTCCAACATCACTATTAGATGTTGATTGCTTGATCCCAATAGAAATTGAAAAGGTTGGTTGCCTTCTCCCAACATGACTCTTAGATACTAGGTGTCAATCTCCAACATGACTCGTAGAGGTTAGTGAATTATTCCCAATATGACTTGCAGTGACTGGACTTGTGCCCCCTTAATGACTTGCAGAGGTTGGTTTCTAGTCTCCAACATGACTCACATAGTTTGGTGACTTATTCTTCTTATTCTTCCTCTTCCTATTCCTTTAGAATTATGGTTACTAGTAGCTAAACATTCACCAAATGAGGCAGGAGAAGGAGGGTTTGACTTCATTGACATCAAAGGTAAAGAAACCACATCAATTTGATAGCAGTGACACAATGTTCTTATTTGAGAAGCATCGAGAGAATTTGGGACATTTGGAGTGGTCCAGAACAAAACCAATAGTCCCACATTCAACCAAGGAATGTTGAAAGTGGCCATCAAAGGGGTATACATTTTTCCAAATAAAGGAAAAGTAAAAGAATCCCCTTGGGAAGGGGTCCCTTGGTTGGTATCCTCGATAAATTTATCCATGATGTTATTATGCATAGGTTCATTCCTTGTGGGATTTTCACATATGAAAAAGTCTCACATGCTAACTCTGGAGAACTAGTGGCATAAAACCTCACACCTTCTAGGAGACATATCCATGTTTTCAAGAGAAAGACCAGGGGTCCTTCCGACTAGTAGAGTGATTGGTCGAGCGCCTTGAATAAAAAATATAAAAGTAGTGGTACAAACACAACCTAAGGACAACTATAAAAAGAAGCACTCCCCTAAAAGGTCCTAAGAGAAACATCACAAACTAACAAATTCTCCAAAAATTCAGCCCGGGTGGATTAGGTCCTGAGTCCAAAGCAATGAAAAAGTGGATAAGGGACGTTTTGAAAACTGACATGTTTTAATTAAGTCCCAATACCAATGAACGAAGGAGTGAGAAGAAATTACTCTAGACTCCATGTAATAGCCCTTCCTAGTGCAAGTAACTCTTTCTTCATGGGGAACCCTCCATGGGTACTGCAAGTGTGATACAACATATGCCTTAGGTACCATGGGAATCCCCCCATAGTCACTTTTGAGATACCTAGGAAAATTTACTAGAGATACCAAATCACAGTCATAGTTTGGGGGGTACAGTCAATAGTTAGGACCAAACATATGGTCAGGATAGCTAAAATCCCAAAGCTTCAAAATTGCTACATCATAGGGAGGTATTGGAACTAACAAAACCCCTATATATGATCAATATTCTATGTTTGGTCAAGTCTCAAAGGGGTAATATCCTCAACACTTTAGCATGCGACCTTATGTTTAACTTTCGTGTTAGAGGAGGCTCCCAGTTATACATATACGAAAATTGGATTTTTGACTCTTCCTAAGTCAGAATCATACATTTTGTTCAATGAACTTGGAGAGTTACCTCTCCAACCTATTCCAAGGCCCTAACCTAGAATAATTTGTGAACCCTATAAACAAAGTCTAGTAAATGTTAATTTTAGCATTCATTTTAAGCGGTTTTTCTTTACTCAAATGATATAGAAGTGAAATTGATGTTGTTTGATACTCTTGTGAAATGAAACCAATAATAGCATTGGTAAAGATAATTTAGAAAAGGATAAGTTAAGTCTCAAATCCCAAAGTTACAGGTTTGAAAAAACTAGCATAGAAGAAGAAACAAAAATCGTAAAGGAAACTCCTAGCAACTAAATTAGATATGTAATACAAGAGTAACAAAATGAATACAAATAATCACTAAGAAAAAAATTATTTTCTTTTCAATTTTAATACTTTAACAACCTTCTATAGACAACAAGAAGTTTCAAGAACAATCTCCCCAAAAAAGACCCCCGAAAAAGCCAAAAGAAGGATTTAAAAGGATGAAAAATAGAAGGAAAATTCACCTCCTAGAAGGCATACACACTTGTCCCTACTATAGGGAGAATATATAAACTTATATACACACCTAATACTTCTATAGGGAGCATATGTATGTTCCCAAGCATTCTATAGGGAGAGTATGTGACCTAGAATTCCAAAAAAAAGCTTAATCAGTTGTACATGCCTAAGCCTTCTTCAAGGAGCATATGTGCACTCTTAATCCTTCTATAAGAAGCATATGTACACTTATTTTTTCAAAGAAAAAAGATTATACACCCTAAGAACCCAAGAAAAGCTTGAAAAACCCTAGGTCTAAAGCCTGAAATTGAAGGCTAATGTTATGAAAACACTAATTGAAAACGTTGAGACAGAAAGAAATCCAAAAGTCAAGAGAAATCAAAGTACATGTCCCTAAATATAACCCAAAAGGAAACTGATCCAGAATATATTTGCAGAATGAAATGAATACAGATTATTATCAAAATATGATTAACACAAAATAACAGATATACAGTAAAACTGGTTTCTATTCAATAAGGAAATAAGCTGAAACTCCAAAATGTAGTGGAAACAAGCTTGCTAGAATGGTGGTGGTTTATATTTGAGAAGAGAAGTGACGGTTCCACTCATTCTCAATAAGATGATTACAATGAGGCTCTGAAGGAATTTTTACAATAAACAGGAATTTCAAAAACCCTAGACATCCAAAAACCTAACCCTAGGAGATGAAGCGCCAAAAGTCATGTGGGCCCCGTTTGGTTAAGTTAGTACATCAACTTCTCGGGGTTGTAACGTTTGCATAAAATATTCGTTTTAGGCGTACGATAGCCTGTTAGAAAGGTCTATCTGAGGAATACACATATTGACTATGGAAATCCCTAAAAACGTTTTTTAGGGCCTCAAAATGGACCTGCAAGTCAGGGACCCGAAAACTAGGAAAAAAACTGCCAAACTGGAAAACTGCCAAAATGAGCCAATTGGAATAGGTGGGAAGCCACCGACATCCATATGTGTCAAATACCATCCCCATTATGGTCACTATTTATTTTACTGATAGATTTATCCTATGGATATGGTTTATATCCACAATAGAGTGATGACCATAAAGAGTAATCCCAATTCCAAAAAGTAGTTAAACATAAAATAACTAACTAACTATTTATTTCTTAAGAGAATGGATACTAACCCATATCATATGGTTTATGTCAATCCATTCTTGAATATTCTCTCCAATTCTCCAATGTTTTCTCCAATTACCTGGACATTCAAATAAAATAGTTGCAAGAGAAGTTAGTTACGGGAATAAGTAACTTTTAAAATATAGCAATTGAAAATAATTAGTATTCTAGATTATTGAACATTTAAATGAGATAATAATTCAATAAAACTTAGAATTGGATGGGAAAGAGATCTTGTTATTAGATTAACAATAAAAAATAAGATTGCTACAACCTGTGTTTGTTGAAAGCATTGCTTTGGAACCTGCATTCAGGTTCCTCTATTGGGTCAGTGAAGCTCAAATGTTCCTTTGGGTTCATCAGTTGAACAATTCAAAGGGAGAAATAAGGCTTCTCTCTGACAAGATAGAAAGGAGTGAATGCCATTTTGACTCTTAAAATCTTCACAAAGTTACCAGCCTACAAATAATTGCAAGGCACACATAATTTTGCAAAAATGAACACACACACACACACACACACACACTAAATAATGTTATAAGTGGGCCCCCCTATAATGTCACTATGAAGGGAACAAAAAGGAAGTCCCCCGAGGAAGAAGTTGCCTAGTCCTATATTCACTGGTGGCTTTCTTGGATGCTTACTGATGATCTGCATATTTATTATTTGGTATGAACTTGGTTTTTGTTCTTAGCAAATGCATGGTGACAGTGGTGGTTTCAAATGGTGATTAAAGGAAAATTCCTCGTGGGGCATAAATTTCCAAAACCTTAAAAACATCAATATCGGAAAAAATCATCATCAAAATATTTAAGTTATGGTTGCTATTGATAATTCAGGGATTCAAATGGTAAAGGGGGTTCAATGTTGGAAATTGTTGGCATGATTCATTGGTTTACTACTTACTGCACTTGATGAATTTGTTTTTTTTTATTATATATCTTGTTATTTAAAAAGTGTTATATACATATATACTTATCGCATCACTTACATATTTCATTAGTTATGTATATGATCCATGCACATTATATAATATGAAAGAATATGTTCTATGTGATAAAGACCTTGGATGTTGATAAATGGTGGTGGTTCGAAAGTTTACATATGGTAAAACTTGCAAGTTCTAACACATATGGGAAATAATTTACAACACATATGATATGCTCAACCCGATGTTCATTCCATACTATTACATTCATTGTCCATGGTTTCAATTTATTGATAGTGCTTGTGATAAGTTCGAATGCAAGTGGTAAATTCATATTGGATATACGATGCACATTGGATATGGTCAATAATCATATGTTATAGGTGGATGTGTTGGTGGCACATGATTTTGAAAAGCTAGAAACTAATTGGAAATTAATAAATGCATAGGGTTTCTACTTGGCTTGTCTTGGGTTTAGTGGATGTTTAATGTTGGTCATCATCCCAGCATGACATGACCAACTGAGTTAATGCACACCACCATTGGTATACCACCCTCGGTTTTGGCATTAGTATCATTTGGTTTGGAGTAAGTTCAAGTATTGGTAACCGTTACATCGCTCATAGGCACCATATAAGCCACCCAGCAATAGGTACCAAGGTTTCATTTCCCTATCATCTAAATTATTTTTTGCTAAATAATTTATGTCTGGCTCTGTGACTACTCGTTGTGCTTGCATTCGATGCTTTCTTGTTTTTCTTTCTAGAAAACAAAAGAAGTGTTGTGCTCTTGGATTTAATGATTCATTTGAATGGAAGGTCAATTGAGTTGGTTGATAGTTTTCATTTTCAGTAGTTGATTGCACAATCACTATGTCTATTTGTTGGTTTGTGGCTGTCAATAAATTATTTGAAGACAGGGCATGGTCTTTATTGCTTAGGTTATTTTATATCTCCTGCTAGAAGTGTGTGCACACCCTGCATATTATTTTTCCTTGATGACAATGTCATATGAACTTATGCAAACCCTTATTTGTTTTTTGAGGAAAGAATTTCATTGGTTTTTACTTTCGAAGCTAACCAAGTCTGAGTTTGAGTCGTGAATCCACTAGGTTAAAAACCTCATAATACTTGGGGTTTGTTGTTGGTTGGATCAGTTTCCAGTCACAACCCTTGTCTACCTGGTTCTCACTCATTGGTTGTACATGATATATAAAAACATATAAAGGTTGATAGCGTTTTGCTACATATGACAAAAAGGGTCACATCAGAGTTTAAACATTTTGAAGGGATCCATCATAGATATCATGTTCTAAAGGGTTTGAACCATATCATTTTGATACCCTTTCCATAACCAAAATATTAAAATGGTTTTTTCCTATATGATTTCAAATTGACTTACCCTTTTTCTTCAATGACATTTGGTGGAAGAGAAAGTGGTTTACCTTCCCTGGATTCAATTACAGTCACAATAAATGATGTTGTATATTATTATGATGTAGTATATTATTGTTTGCTCGATGCATGTCTCCCACCTCTTACAAAATAAATTCTTAGTCAGATATTAGTATTGGAGATAGCATATATATAGTTTAACCTGCGTACATTTGATTGAGATTTGATGATTTCAATACATGGGAGCTTGTTTGGTTGTTGTTTTGATGCCTGCTTGATATCCTGGGAGTAGTTACATGGAATTTTTCCTTCAACGCTGGCAATGATATACCGCGATAATGAAATGAATGATACATGTTTTTTTTTTATGAATAATAGATGAGAGTATTATGTGAATGAATTATGGAAATAATGAAATCATGCTAATAATTTTGATGAAAAGATAATAAAATGAGATCTACCTTTAGGATTGAACACTATGGTTGTATGGTTATTATAATTATGCTTGTTGGAATCAAAAGGTGGATAATGATTGAAGCCAATTGCAATGTAACCATGTACATTTTATTCCTATCATACTTAACATTTTTCGGCCATTGCAATCCCTTTTCACTATCCCAAATACCTATTTCATTCCCATGCTTGATTGCAATTCTATAAAGTGTCTCATAGCATAATTATTTGAGTTTGAAGAAGTGTTTGGTTGGTTTGATGTCTTCTTTATTCTATATCCAAGGATGTTCATAGGAGTATAATGATTTGGTAGAGATAATTATGGTAAATGAACAATCCATATCACATTTTCCTTATCATACTTACCATTTTCCACTAATTATAAGCCCAATCATGGAATCCTGAGAACCCTTATAAGTCCTCGTTCTACGTGATTATTATCTCTAGGACATGAAATGCATAGTGATTGCTTGCATATGTATTGTGGTATATAGATCCAGGTCTAAATTATTGTTTTTCAAATGTTTAGATGATGTATTAATGATGCTCTGGTTCTGATGTTGTGAATGTGTATTAGAATGAGATTTTTCAGTAGAGCCATCCATGGAAGGGGAGGAAATAATAGAGGTAGAGGACTAGGTCCTTGGAAAAGGGGTTATAAGAGGCTCTGATTCAAGCATCAGTATTCCTATTACAAACCATTTTTCTGCTCCTCTAGTCAGACCATAACATGATGGCTAGAAAAATGTTGTACATGCTCCTTCTGGATAGTCACATGGCTGACCAAATATTGATCACCATCGACAAACTCCTTTTCATGCCTAGCGTATTGCTTCTCCATTGCATCAAAAACCCATATCCCAAGCCTCACATTCCCATTATGCCAAGGCCAAGATCACTGAACTTGAGGATAGCCTAGATGAAGAGAAAGTAGTAGTAGCCGAGTCAAAGTCGTCACATGAATCATCACATTCAGTCACTTCACATGTGCAGGGAAATGATCAGAAATATTCTAAGGCAGGTTCATCAGTTCATAAAAAGGAAAGGGATGAAAGTAGTCATGGAAAGAGTGGAGCATCCTCTCACAACAAATATGGTTTTTCATAATTTTGTTGATATCTATATGTGAAGTTGTTTTCACTTTATTTTGGACAACATTAAATTTTGAAAGCTTATGATTTGGACAACCCTATATTTTTATGCTATATTTTTTCATAAATCTACATGATGATTAAATTTTCATGAATTTAAATAATTATTTCATGGAACGACAAGGGAAATCTTATGAAATTTCCATATGCATTTTTATGACATAGAGTGAATGATGTGGCATGGCGATATGTCTTTCATATGAGGTGGAAGTTACAAGGATGAAATGGTTCATTAATTGGTTTAAATGAAATAAGGGGCCCCCACTTATTAGCTTTATTTAGTACCTGTATCATATTACTATTATTATTTATTATTAATTTACTTGACAACTCTCCTATTAACTAACTATTTTTTATTTAATAAGTTAACTAAAAGTGGTTGAATGATTCAACTACCTTGGATATATTTAAAGGAGCAAGCTAGACAAATTAAAGGAGGAGAGATCACATTGCTCTGATAAGGTCTTCTCTTAGAAGACCTTATTCCCAAATGAGATTTCATTACTACTTCATACATATTTGATTTATAAGATAAGATACTTGTGATAGCAGGTTCTGTTGAAGGTGACAAAAATTTAGGACCAAGAGGCATTGAATTATGATATGATTCCAAGTTGATTGTATATTTGATAGTCTGTAGACTTCTTTTGGTTTCTGTATTATCTTTCAGTACTAAATAGGATTCTTGTGCAGATTCATAACGGAATGCAAGTTGTTCTTGTTGGATTATCATTCTTGGTTTGATTTGAAGGCAACAATGGCCTATGTGTATGTTACCTTAGGTTTCTAAACTTTCATCTGGTCCATACTTTGAAAGTATGAGAAGTGTATTGGTTGTTATAGAATGAATGAATAAAATATTTGATTGTTTTGCGACTCTCTTGGTCTCTTTAATTTCTATCAGATTACGTGAATTTTCTTCCTTTTTATATTTTTATATAAAAAAATCAGACTTCCTTATTTCAGTTGCGTTTGATAAATATTTTTAAAACAGAAATTGGTATTTAAGTCAAATAACTTGCGAGTTAATTTATATTTCAATAAAGCTATAAATTAGGGTGATAATCATACCTATCTTGTTTTATCCAAACAAGATTTGAAAAAATGTTTGAGAGAATCAGTCATTTATTTTACTCAACATTTTCTTGGAGGACCATACTCGGGATGAAGGACTCAATTTTCATTTCCTTGGTTTGTCTTTTTTGTACACTTGTAAACTTACTATTTATATTTACTGCTTTACTTTCTGTTTGTTGTCTATTTATAGCTTGTATACTCTTGTTCATATTTTTCTCTTGACTCATGACTATAAATACTCAAAGAAAACCCAACCTAGGTCAAGTTCTAGAGGATCAAACCAACATTACCCTTACCTTGTACAATCTCATTCTTGAGACTACCAATATTCAAGTTGAACTAAATCATTCTTGGGAAGTTGTTTCTGAAGAAGCTCGAATTAGGGAACAATGGACTTCCCCTCAGAGGATGATTAGAAACCATCCTCGTCCATAATTTATTACCAAGACCATGCCTACCCTCAAGAAACCTAACATTCGAGAAGGCCCCGTCAATCAGAACAATGTCTCATTTACCTTATTCTAAGAAATCCTCAAGCATTCATGTGCTAAGGATGAGTTACACCGATATTGGGAAGTTATCGCTACTAAATTCTGTCTATAGAAAGATTTGGATGATCAAAGGAGACAATACCTCAATGAACCCTGACATTAGCTCATCTTATTTCCTCTTCCTCCCATATATCTCGACGAATACATGGTCAATCACCTGAATTTACTCTCATTCCTGAAGTAGGAAGAAGAAAAGTTATTCTCCAAGGAAAACAACCTAAACTCCATTGGTATTTGTGTGATTCATGTTCGACAACACATGTATTCCAATAGAGGATGAACACCTTTAGTAACCACTCACATAACCATATCAAATATCAACACACCGATGTTTTCACGTGGTAAAACCCCTATGGGGAAACATCCACGGCCCTAGCCAATGTGACCACTTGGAGCTGTTTATTAATGCAAAAAAAAAGATTACAGAGAGATTTTACAATAGAGGTTCTCACAATCGATCATCGACAAATGACCCTACATGCTCTTTAAATAGATATCATGAAACAATCTGGTGTTAAGACATAGATCAATGGCCATTAAGATCGAGGAGAGTATGAACTGTCAGATCACTCTATGTTGAGAACATATCGTGACCATCAAATTTCCTAACTACAAATGCATACTAATGGATACTAAAGAAACACACTAGAAAACCCACTTTTACCTAATGACATAATAGACCAAGTAGATCTTATCTAACTCCTAAGTTTGTAAATATCCTAACATCCCCCCTTAAGAACAACTTCGGATAGGATTGACGGATTTACAATGTTGACACAATAGGAGAAGTAAGGAGGCATTAGAGCCTACCCCCCTTAATGACAACTTCCTGAACTCCTAACATAGGTCGAAGTTTGGAAAACTTAACTTCTGTAAGAGACTTTGTGAAAATGTCTGCAACTTGATCTTTTGTAGGGAAAAAGTGTTGGATTACTGAGAGGGGGGGTGAATCAGTAATAGATAAATTTAATCCTTTTTAACCATATAATCCAAGTGTTATATCAATGAAGCATTATCATCCAATAACTGTAGACTAAATAAGAAATGAACAAATGAACAAACATACACATACACAATACACCAGTGTTTTACGTGGAAACCCAAATAGGGAGAAAACCACAGGATGATTTTTCTTATATGTCTTGAAGAATTACATTCATTGGAAGCACCAACTTCCTTTGTTTTCCAGCTGCAACTGGGAGGAGGATCCAACCCCCTAGTTTCTCAGACTACAACCTGAGGGAAGCTCCAAATCCCCAATTCTCTAGCTACAACCAGAAGGAGGCTACAACCCCCTATGTTCTCTGGCTACAACCACCTATCCTTGCCCTGTCCTACCACCCTGAAGTAGAAGTAGAATGATAGAATCACTATCAACCTGTCATTGTGAGATATACTGATGTAAACTTGTACCAATAAATCTGAACCATGCATCAACCATGCATCAACCTATACCTCAACCTGTAATCAACCTGTACCATAAACAAGTACATCAACCATGCACCAACCTGTACCAAATAACTTGTAATCAACATGTACCATAAAAAAGTGCATCCAACCATGTACCAAGTATGTACCAATAATGTGTCAACTACTCATCAACTATGACTCATCAATATGTACCAACATCATCAACTATGCACCTCATGTATGTGCCAACTCATCAACTACTTGTCTCAACCATGTACTCAAAATGTACAAAACTAAAATTCCTCATCCATTTCATTATCCAAATATGATTTGTAGATATGTAATAGACCTGGTGTATATGATCACATTCCTGCAAACCTTCCTTAACTTCAACAACAAGAGACTAGCATTTTCATCCAACTTTTCTTTAGTATCACATGCCTAGTTCAACAACCCTAACTTGAAGTAATCATAACTTTGTACCTGTAATGTATAAAGATATGAAATGGATACACAATTTTCTTTAGTGTGTTTTATGCAATTCCTCTAGGTGTCACTACTTGGAACCTCTCATAAAAGGAGTTATAAAAAAAATGGCATACCTTGCTGAATTCTGGCGTATTCTAGAGAGCAACATTGTAGAGTTTGCCCCGCATAAAATATTTTTTGAATTGATCTGAAACTGTTACAAAACATACTAAAAAATGTAACCTAACCAACACATCTTTTTTCACAGAATTGGGATCTGTTATGAAGAATTTATGACATTTTTACCCGTAACACCTGTTTTTGACTAGTTTAAGGACTAGCCACAAACACTATTTTCCATGGAGTGTAACTCCAAAAATACAATGACCCACAAGATGAATTTTTTACCACGGATAATTGGATATGTTTTCTCAACGAAATAGCAATTTAATGGTCTGAATAATTATAAAAAAATAATTATAGCGAAAATGGTGAGATGACCTGTAAATAACATACCTTAGAAAGCACCATCAAAAGAATTTATCCTTCCTTGCATTTCGGCCTTCTTTTCTTCACCTTCCCTCAGAATTTTGTCTTAGATATCCTTGGTTACCTCAGAAACCTATAGATATTCAATATTTTCAAGTGTGATTAAAATGGGAGATCCTTGTCTCTTATTTATACTCTCCAAGTAGCTTCCTTAAAAACATCTTGTAGGTCACTTGGCCCCACTTTCCTTATTTTAGGGTTAATCCACTTTTAATTTCTCCATTAAATTTATTATTGAAATAATTTATTTTGTATTCACTTTGAATTATAATACACTCAT
>JZKD02S2223978.1:88743-103468 GCA_000966675.3 Picea glauca
TCCTTATTTTAGGGTTAACCCAATTCTAATTTCTCCATTAAATTTATTATTGAAATAATTTATTTTGTATTCACTTTGAATTATAATACACTCATTACTTCACTTTATTATTTATCTTTTAAAATCTCTTAAACCAATTTGACTACTTTGACCTTTTGGGGCTTCTAGATGACATATGAAGGTCCTCCAACTTTGTAAGGCCGTAACTCTCAAATCGCGAGGATTTATGTGAAATTACACATACCACCAGAAATGGAATGACATGTACTATCAATATAGAATAGTATTATCTAAAAATATATCATAAGTCATATTGTTATCCATCAAACAAACTTGGGTCCATTACCCAAACCCGGGGTCTCCAACTTCTCATGGCCATAACTCTCTAACCATGAGGATTTATATGACGTTCCACATACCATCGGAAATGGAATGACAAGCACTATCCATATAGGATAGTTTACCTAACACATTTATTTTCCTTCATCTTGTTATTCCACAATTAAGCATGGGTTCTCTTACTCCACAAAGCATCTTCTCGTGAGGGCTTTCACCATAAGGGGACCACTTTGGAGTTCATCCATCTTTACTTATTATCAACCATGACAAGACAATAATGAGTCATTTTTACATCAAACAATATTGGGTCCATTACCCAAACGTTTTTGGTGTGGGGCTTTCTTCAAGGGTTGACGTCAATGACAACCGACCTTAATCAACAAAAAAAGCACTTCAATAACTTGATCATGAATGAGATTTCTGATGAAGTGCATGTGTAGCTCGATGTGCTTCCTGTGATGATGTTGAAATGGGTCTTTAGCGAGTTTGATGGAACTCTGATTTTCACACCAAAGGCTTGTCAGATGCTACTGCTCAAATCCAAAATCTAAAAGAATCTGTTGAAGCCATAAATCTTCCTGACTTGCATTTACGGCTACTCGATACTCTTCTTTTGCTGAAGAAAGTGCAATAGCTTGTTGTTTCTTACAAGCCCAAGTGACAGGTCCTGAACTAAGGATGAAAACATAACCTGCAGTAGACTTCCGATGATTAGGGTCTCCGGCCCAATCTGAATCAATGAAACCAACCAATAAAGGAGTCCCCCCTAAACTGTAATGTATCCCGAACTAAACTGTACCACGAACATAGCGAAGTATCCTTTTAGATACTTTCCAATGGATTTCATGGGGTGTTTGCATATACCGGGCAACAAGACCAACATCAAAGGAAAGATCAACATGGGTATGAGTCAAGTATAAGAGGCTACCAAGTAACTGACGGTACAAGGTGGCATCAACTCTAGGAGAACTAGTGGTGGCAGTAAGCTTGAATACAGATTGAAAGGGAGAAGGGGTTGGTTTACAATCATCCATGTGAAATTGATGAAGAAGGTCACAAGCATACTTAGACTAGGAAAGAAAAATTCCTTCATTTTTTTGCAAAACTTGGAGGCCAAGGAAATAGTGCAAAAAACCTAAGTCTGTCATTTCAAATTTCTTTTTAAGGCTGGTTTTCACATGGTTGAAAAGTTTTGAGTCACTACCAATAAGGATAAGGCCATCAGAATAAAGGACAATGATTATGATATGGCTTCCTACTTTCTTGGTATAAACATTAGGATCAGAATGGCATCTAGAGAATCCAGTGTCAATAAGAAAGTTGCCCATTTTGGCATACCAAGATCGGGGAGCTTGCTTAAGACCATAAAGAGATTTTTTAAGGTGACAAACAAGGCTAGAGTCATTCTTGACATAGCTAGGAGGTTGTTCCATGTAGATTTCTTCTTTCAAATCGCCATGCAAGAAGGTGGATTTAACATCCATCTGATGGACCTCTGATTTATGTGAGGTAGCAAGGGAAAGAACAAGGCGGATGGAATTCATTTTGGCTACAGGGGCAAAGGTTTCATTATAGTCAATTCTTTCAACTTGGGAGAATCCTTTGGCAACTAACCAAGCCTTGTGTATTTCAACACTTATATATGATGCATACTTAGTTCTATAGACCCATTTACATTTGAAAAGTTTTCTTCCTTTTGGAAGAGGTACAAGATCCCAAGTATAGTTTTCCATTAAAGAACGATACTCTTCATTCATTGGTGTATCCCAATCTGGATGACCTGAAGCTTCTGCAAATGTCTTTGGATCATGAGTCTCTGAAATTTGAGCCAAAAGAGAAGAGGCTCACTAGATCTGTGAATGTGTTCAACGTTGATCTAAAGGATCACCGACAAGATCACCAACTACTTCTCATGTTGAACGGACCCATCTAGGAAGTGGTGGAACTGATGCTTGTTCAGGTTCAAAGGACTCATCTGGAGGAAGGTCTGCAGGTGGAGGTGGATTTTCATCCTCACTGTCATCATCTAAAGAAGAAACCAGAATAGGAAAATAAGAAGGCACAAACGTCGAAGATGGCTCGTAGGCCGAAGAAGGCACAACCGTTGAATTAGGCTCGCAGGCCAAGATATTTTCATCAAATTTAACATCTCTTATAAGAATAATTTCATTACAATGTGGTTGAATAATTCTATAACCTTTGACATCTTCAGAATAACCAACAAATATACACTTCTCACTTTTAGGCTAAAATGCATTCCTTTTCTCATCAGGAATGTGAGCCCATGCTATACTGCCAAACACATGGAAGTGACTTACATCTGGTTTAATTTTAGTCCAATATTCTTCCAATGTTATATGTTTAAGATCCTTTGTGAGAGTGCGATTGACTATGTAATTTTCACAGTTGATTTATTTCTCCCAATACTTTATACTTAATCCCTTATATTGGACCATACAATTAACCATTTCTCTTAATGTGCGGTTCTTTCTCTCAGCAACACCATTTTGTTGTGGTGTATATGGAACAGTGTGTTGCATTTGGATGCCCTGTGTAGTGCAGTAACTTGTATAATTATTGTTCACATATTCACCTGCATTATTTGTTCTTAACTTTTGAATTTGATGTCCATATTGCTTTTCTACAAAGGCCTTGTAGGCCAGAAACGTGTCAAAAACTTCACTCTTAAGTTTTAAAAAGTAAACCCAAGTACGTATGGAAAAATCATCAATGAAAGTTAAGAAATAATTGCACCCAAAAAATGGAGAAGAAAATGGACCGCACAAATCACTGTGAACAAGATGTAAAGGGCTCGAGGCGTGCCAAGAGGCACATTTGTCAAAATTATCCCGATGATGTTTGTCGAGAACACAACCGGCACAAACACCATCTCTACATGAAACAAGAGGAAGACCAGTCACCATATGTTGATTACATAGTTGTTGTAATGAGAGATAGTTTAGATGAACAAACCACTCATTCCAAAGTTTTCTCAAGTCATCACTATGAGCAACAAAACCCGATGAAAAAGTTGATGAACCAAAGTTGTCAAACTTGTACAACCTGGTAATATCATCAGCAATTCCGGTTGCAAGAACATGCTTAGTATATTTTAGATCCTTGATTACAACTTGGTGAGGTGAAAACTCTATGGTTTTACCTTCACCTGAATGAGTGATTTGATATACTGATAGAAGGTTACAAGAAAGACTTGGAACACATAATACATCATTGAAATGACCATTATCTACTTGAACTATTCCATATCCTACAACACAAAGAGATCTATCATCACCAACAAATATTTTCTTGGTGTTACATTCATTTAGAGAAGAAATTGTGGATTTATCCTTAGCCATATGATAAGATGCTCCTGAATCAATAAGCCACTCATAAGAAGAAGAAGTAGAATTTGTGTCGAAGGAGAAACCAAAAGCGGAAAGTGCATTTCCATGAGAAGAAGAAGAAGAAGTAGAATCAATATTGATGTTGTGCTTCTTCATTGTTGCTTCTAAAGTTTCCATCTTCCTGAAACATTTGGACTCATCATGACCATCTTTATCACAAAAGTTGCAATGTCTTTCCATCTTCTTATTTTTATATTTTGCTCCTTTGTCACCATTAGGAGTTGAAGCTATCTAAGAGGGTTTGGGACCCTTATATTACTTGTTGTTGTAGCAAGGATGTTGTTTCTTGGGATACTTGGGTTTATCTTTCTACTGGGAAACTAAGGCTTTGTTAGAGGTACCTGCAGTGTTGATCACTCCAAGTTGTATAAGCTTATCTTCCTCTCTAATCAAAGAAGAAAAAAATAATTCAAGAGTGTGTTTTTCATAAGATTTCCCTAGAGCCTCTCTCATGGCATAAAAGGTATATACAAACACAGAATATGCACTACCTAGCTTAGAAAGAATAAGATAGATGCAACGCTCTTCCTCCATTTTTATCTTACATTCTTCACATAAAATTCTGAGTGTTTTAAACTTAGATAGATAGTCTCCAAGGAAAGAAAAATCACTTGGAATCAAGGCCATTATTTTATTTTCTAACTGTTGTGCTCGAATAATATAGAGTTTACCAAACACAGATTCAATCTTGTCCCAAGCTTCTTCGGGGTCATCAATTTCTTGAAGGTGGTACATTAAATCAGGAGAGATGGAAATTTCGATTAGTCCTCATGATTCACCACTTGTATTATCCCATTTGGATTTTTTAACATCATCAGTGGGTGCTTTTTCCTTTCCCAAGGTAGTTCGGTACATGCCTTTACTTCTTAATAAATCTTCCATATGAGATTTCCATTGGAAGCAGTTGTTGCTGGTAAGAAAGACAATACTTGTAGAATTCATATTAAATATGCAGATAATGTGGTTTTAAAAACTGAAACTGATGATCTTGATGGAAATATCTCGAAAAGTTATGCGGTTTTAAAAAAACCGGCACTGAAAACAAACTTCCGATGTGAGAGTTATGCCCTCTTAAAAAAAGGCATAAACGGTAACCAAATGACCACGTGATAGTGTAAGTTTCTTTATGAAGTGACCCACTTTTATAAAGAGAAGTAAGGATCACTTTTACAATGAAGTTACTTTATAACATAAAAGCTACATGAAAAATAAATAACTCTAAAATAAAATATTAAAGCTACTTATAGTGATTCACTTTTATACTTGAAGTGAAATAAAGTTTACAATTTTAGCATGAAGTTTTTCAAAAAAGTAACAAAAGAGAGACTTTAACTCAAGACCTCTTACCTCTTACTTAGAAGGACTTGGAGAGCGTGCTAAAAAAAACTCTTTTCACACAAGAAAAAAAATTTCGCTTGTCGATGACAACAAGGGTTAGATCTCAATTAGCTTACCCGAAAGATGCACCTTTTCCTATATGTTTCTAATTTTCCAAAATCGCATAGAGAATGGGGCAAAGAGTATATGCATATCTAAAATAGTAGAAACCCAGAAATAAATAATACAAAACTAAAATAAAACCAAAATACTACTCTGCAAAAATTTAAAAAAATGCGTATTCAAGCTTTATACCTCCGGGTTTGACTGTAATGGTTGTATCTTGGGAAAACAAAAACCTTTTTGAGTGAAATGAAAAATGTTCCTAAATGAAGTGAGTGCTTTGAACAAAATGGAACAGTCCTATCAGCCTAGAAATGTACTGTAATGACATAAAATGGAGATGAGACAACTCGGCTTCATGATCTCGATCTACAAAAGGAACGGGTCTTCAAACAGGATTTGATACCATGTTCGACAACACAGGTATTCCAACAGAGGAAGAAAACCTTCAGTAACCACTCATATTACCATATCAAAGATGAACACACCGATGTTTTCACGTGGTAAAACCCCTACGGGGAAACATCCACGGCCCTAGCCAACATGACCACTTAGAGAAGTTTATTAATGCAAAAGAAAAAGATTACAAAGAGATTTTAAAATAGAGTTTCTCACAATCGATCATCGAAAAATGACCCTCCATGCTATTTAAATAGAGATCATGGACCAATCAAGTGTTAAGCCACGTATCAATGGCTGTTAAGATCAAGGAGAGTATGAACCGTCAGATCACTCTATGTCGGGAACATATCGTGATTGTCTGATTTCCTAACTACAAATGCATACTAATGCATACTAAAGAAACACACTATAAAACAAACTTTTACCTAATGACACAATAGACCAAGTAGATCTTAACTAACTCCTAAGTTTCTAAATATCCTAACAATTCGGCCAATTCCTCATCCTCTCCACTTCCCTACATATTCAAAATGTTAGGCACTAGTAGTGGAATAGGAAGCAATGGTTCTGTAGGTGGCACTAGTATCTCATCTTCATCACAACCTTCTGCTTCAGCTTCAATCCTAAATATCTATAACCATGTTATACATGTTCAATAAACCACTAACCTAGAAAAAGTCATTAAGAAATATGGCTTGTTTCAATTCGAGGATGACCTCAACGCTACTCCATGGCATGTTTCTTCTCCTCTAAATATCACACTTGCAGCCAATCATTTGCCTAAATTCAAAGATCATTTTCCCAAGTTCTCAAGAAACGTAACCATTTCTACAAGGAACATTCAATTTCTTTCTCAAATGTTATTTCCAACATTGGCGCAAATGACAATGTTACATGTATGTGCTCATTTTTCAACTCTTTATAAGGAAACGTTGCGGCTGATTTCTATGATTTTCCTCCAAATATTTTGTCTACTTGGGATGACTTAGTCTATTGGTTCAAGTCCACTTTTGGATAACCCAAAATCCTAGCTAATTAATTAAAGGAATACAATAATATTACATATAACAACGGTGAAACAATTAAATATTTCAATCTTCACTTCACCAAGTTATATAATCAAATACCTAAACTGATCAAACTGCAAAATCAAGTTGCACTCATGCATTACTATAATTATTTATCCTCTTCCTATCATCATGGATTGGAAGATAAATCCATAGATAATATTGGATATTTACTTCAGACTTGTTTAGAGTATGAAGAGAAGCTAGACAAAACTGGTCTTCCAAAGAAGACTATGCCAATTTGTCAAACAAACATATATGTCTATTGTTATACAACTTATGCAAGAAATTAATAATTGAATGATTTATTTTGAGAGAAAGGGAATTACTCCTGTTGCCACTATTGAAGCTTCCATGCAGGCTTCCACTAGGAATTTTATAAACACTAACTTTCAACCAAACCCATAATGCGTAGAGCATGGTGTAATTTTCTCCAAGAACATCATGAGGAGAGCACTTGTGAAATCAAAAAAAATGTGAGGGATCAAATATTTGGAAAGAAACCAAACACTACTATTTTTTTCTTAGATTGGGCCCCGCAGGATGATGTTATGATAGTCAATACCATAATTAAATCATATGCCAATAAGGGAAAAGCTGATTCTTCCAATACTACATTTTCCCCTAGCACATCCACTCAAAATAATGGCTCCCAAGCTATTGACCCTTCTACCAGTCATCAAGTCACCACCCCTTCTTCAAAGTATAATATTTTAAATCAATTGGCTAACCTAAAATATGATACTACTATTTTGGATATGGTAATTGTACCAGAACAACAACAACATCTTAGAGATTTCATGGAAGGTAAACTTCCAACATAGCCAACCTCATGGAAGATCACACTGAAGAAGAGTCTCATGTGAATAAGATAGGTGTAAATAAATTTAGGAGATCTGTAATTTACCCTCCTTTCTATATTTATGTAAATATTTTAGAAAAAATATCCCATTATTGCCTCGTCAATGGTGGCTCAAGCCCAAGTGTCATGTCAAACATTATTATGGAAGAGCTAGGTCTCTCATGTACAAACAAAAATGCGAGAAGAATGATATCCTATAATAATCAACCAGAATCCATGATTGGTGAGATCAAATATGTAACCTTAGTACTTTGCACACATACTGAAATATGCACCACCCTAAACATTCAAGTCATTGATATGTCAGTCAACAATTACTTAATTATTTTGGGGAGAGACTAGCAAGACTTAATGGGTGCTTACTTTTCTTTAGATGGGTTTCATTTGTCTATCCCTAAGAATGGGAAGAACATTATTGTTCTCAAAGAAGATCGTATCTCACCTTACATTGAGAAAGTTGCTCAGCTAAATTTCAATTATATTGAGGAAAGCCAGGGTGTCTATTCTATTTTCACAAAGGAATATGATGTGCCACATGAACAATTTGACTATGATGATGGATTGTGGCATATTCACTTTGATGGTGCATTCTCCAGAAAAGGAAATGGAGCTAGGATTATCCTTTACTCACTAGTAGGAAAAATATATAATTTCTCTGTAATGATCCCAAGCCAAATCTTTTCTTGGAATCACTAACTACTAATGATCTATTGATGTGAAGGTATTTATTGAGTTATTAAGTGCATACAAGATTCATCAACACATGAAGATCACAATGTATTTAAGACGTAGAAGCACAAGCAAAGATCTGACCTTTTTATTATGAGCAATGTAAGATCAATACAATAGATGGCCGATCTGGCATAAACCTCAAATGGCCGTACAAGCAATAGATATGAACTGCTACAAAATGCTCCCAACAATAAAAAATAAGCCTCCAAAGGCTGGATATACAATGAAGACTGAATCAAATAGATCTGAGCCGTACTAATGCTCAACCTCCAAGCTGGAAAGTGCCACGCCCTGCTAGAATGCTGAAGCCCTCAATAATTCATCCCTACTACCAAAAGTGTCCAATCATCTCAAGAAATATGCAAAATGATAGATCGGACAACTGCAAGGACAACCCAGATATCCAAATTCCCAAATCCACTCTCAAACCTTGTAGATCTGAATTCTTCCACTGAATCGTGCGCCCCACTGGATGACTGAAACCCTAGCTGGTTCGACCCTGATGAAGGAGGCCTCCAAATTCTCTGAAACTCTCCAAGAATATAGATCGGGCTATGAGAATCTTGTGGGAGAAGTTTCAGACTTAGATCTCAAGCAGATCTCCCTAGATCTGAGTTTTACTAAATCACATGACGTCCCCTATGGCCCCCAAGATGTCCCAATTTGTAGAGAAATGTAGAATGATGATAACCCTTCAGAAAATCCCTCAAACTGATGGTCCTGCCCCTGCAAACAAAACCCAACTGTCAGAATGGCCCTAGTCCCTCAGGATAAGCTGGATCAAACCTCCCTCTAGATGATGGTGCGCCCTTGCTGGAAACACAAGAACAATATGACCTGCTACCTTCTGAAGCACTAGATGGAGATGGGCTGAGACTAGAATGGTGTGGAGGAGTCTTTCATCCCTGAGACCAATCTGCAGAACAAGGTGAGTGGATATTTCACCACTGATTTTCTCACAGGGGTTTGTACAGCAAAACCCCCAAACTGAATGCTCAAGAGCAATAGAAAATGCTAATCCAAAACCAGAATGCCTAATAGGTGCGCCCCAACCTCTTACTTATACTTTTTTCCTTCTAATTCTCTGTTGAGTTAGGTTAACTCCCAGGGTTAATATTCTATTCTTTTGTTGAGTTATCTTTTACCCTTAATCCCTTTTCCTTTCTTAAGTCAACCTAAAAATATAACTTTAGCCTCCTTGACTTCCCCCTTCAGTGTAAGACTATGACCTAGTGGGGTTGCCCAGGCCACTGAGTCTCCACATCACCTCTCTAAGAGGTGGGGGACATTACAGTCTCCCCTGCTTGAAATTGCTTGTCCTCAAGCAATTCCAAACCTACTTCTCTTACCATGTGTTCATGCTCCCAAGTGGCATCCTTAATGGGTAAATCCTTCCACCTGACCAGGTACTCCTTGATGCTTCAGTTTCTGAACCTCTTCTCTTGGACTTCTAGTACCTCCTCCGGAATCAAAACAAGATGTCCCTCCTCATCCATGGGGGGTAATACCTCAATAGGCCTGATGTCTTGACTGAGGGATTTCTTAAGGCACGATAGATGAA
The DNA here is from genome assembly GCA_000966675.3 of Picea glauca. Taxonomy (NCBI): domain Eukaryota; kingdom Viridiplantae; phylum Streptophyta; class Pinopsida; order Pinales; family Pinaceae; genus Picea; species Picea glauca. The sequence continues at coordinate 98,554 of JZKD02S2223978.1, forward strand.
AAACGTTGTGAATTCTGCTACCCTGTGGAAGCTCCATCTCGTAAGCTATGGCCCTATCCTCCTACTAACTCTGTATGGCACAAAGAAACGTGGCTGTAGTTTCTCCAATCCTCTTATTTTAATGGAAGCCTGCCTGTATGGTTGCAACCTCAAGTATACTAAATCGCCAACCTCAAAAGTCTGGTCAACTCTGTGCTTGTCTTCTTGGACCTTCTGCCAGTTTTGTGCCCTCTATAGATGATCCTTCAATTCCTTGAGAATGTCTTGGCTCTGTTGCACCCAATCCTACACCATGGGTGCCCTACTGTCCCCAAAGGAAATATCCACAAAGGAAAGGGGATCATAGCTATATAAATCTCTGAAGGGTGTCATGCCTATGGATACATGATGGGTGGTGTTGTAGCAATATTCTCCCAAGTGCAACCATCTGACCCATGCTTTCTGTTGTCCTGCTACATAATTTCTGAGGTAGCCTTCCACCCATTTGTTGACTATTTCAGTCTGATCATCCGTTTGAGAATGATAACTAGTACCAGGAGTCAATGCCATACCTACTAAACTAAACAACTCTTGCCAAAACGTACTCATGAATCTACTGTCCCTGTCACTGATAATGGTCTTGGGTAGGCCGTGTAGTCTGAACACACCTGTGCCGTGATGAAGTCTGTGGCTATGGAAAATAAGTGTGCAAACTTCGTCAATCTGTCCACCACCATGAAAATGAAATCCTTCCCCTATGCTTTGGGCAAACCGGTGATGAAATCCATGGATATACTTTCCCACTTGTGTTCTGGAATGGGTAGGGGTTGCAACAGTCCTGCAGGGTGCATGTGCTCATCCTTGTTTTCTTGGCATGTGGTGCACTCTTTGACATGCTTAATCACATCCTCCTTGAGGCCTTTCCATGCAAACCTCTCTCTCACCTACCTGTATGTCTTACTGATGCCCTAATGTCTTGCTACTGGTGAGTTATGACACGCATGCAAGATCTTAGCTCTGAGAACTGATCCAAGAAATAAGAAGATTCGGCCTTTGTAATAAATGAGGTCCTTTATGACCCTAAAGTTGTTGTCCTGTATTTGTCCATCGAATAGTTGACAAGCGATCTGATCCTTTGCATATTCCACTATCAAGTGATCCTTCCAGTCAATTGACATACCGGACATGGCAAAAATGGATGGCCTCCTGGATAATGCATCGGCTACTGCATTTTTCTTCCCCTTGAAAAATTCAATGTCGAAGTCATAGGCCTGTATTTTGCTTACCCATTTCTGTTGTCTTTCATTCAAATCTTTCTTCTCCAATAGATATTTAAGACTGTTATGGTCTGATTTGACCACAAACCTTGCACCTACCAAATATTGCCTGAATTTGGCTAGTGCATGCATGATAGCCAACATTTCTTTGTCGTAAATGCTGTAAAGTAGTTCAGGACCTCTGAGTTTTCAACTTTCATAGGCAATGGGGTGCCTATTCTGCATCAATACGGCCCTTATACTTTCCCCCGATGCATCACACTCCAAGGTGAAGGGTATACCGAAATCTGGGAGAGCTAGAACTGGATAGGTACTCATGACTTCTTTCATTTTCTCCATCGTGGCTAGGGCCTCATCACTCCATTTGAAGGACCCATTTTTGGTCAGGTCAGTCAAGGGTGCGCACAATTGAGAGAACCCTTTATAAAATTTCTTGTAGTATGTGCATAGGCCCAGGAATCCCCTCAGTTCTGTGAGTGTCTTTAGAGTAGGCCATTCCCTAATGGCTATTATTTTCTCTTGGTGTACCTATACTCCTTTTGCCCCTATGATGTGTCCCAAGTAGAGTACCTTTGTCATCCCAAACTCACACTTGGATTCCTTGGCGTATAGTGACTGTTCTTCCATGATTGACAGGATTTGGTCCACATGTCGAAGGTGTTCCTCCTAGGTTTTGCTGTAAATGAGTAAGTCATCAAAGAATACCAACAAGTGTTTCCTCAGCTGTTTGTTGAACACATGGTTCATGCAGGATTGGAATGTGGTTGGGGCATTGGTTAACCCAAAGGGCATTACCAAAAACTCGTAATGGTCGTAGTGACACCTAAAGGTTGTTTTTGAGATGTCCTCCTCCCTCATCTTGATTTGATGGTAGCCCAAACAGAGATCAATTTTTGTGGAATAGATAGCTCCATGCAGCTCATCCAACAACTCATCAATCCTGGGTATGGGGTATATATTTTTGATCGTCTTTTTATTCAAATCCCAGATGTCAATGCACATTCTCATCATTCCATCCTTTTTCTTAACCAAGACTACTGAAGAAGCGAACGGGCTTGAACTCGGCCTGATATGTCCCATGTCTAGAAGCTCTTTGATGGCCTTCTCTATCTCATATTTATACTTCTTGGGATGCCTATAGGGTGTGGTGATAACTGTTTTAGCCCCTTCTTCTATCTCAATAATGTGCTCGAACCCCCTGTCTGGTGGCACACCCAGAGGAATCGGCCCAAACACCTTGTGGTGCCTGTCAAGGATTTTTTTAATCTCCGGAGCATAGTGCACCTTTCCCTTCTCGTCCACTCGTGTTGAGACTTTACATTCTGTTGCGTATACAATTTCTTCCCTTTTGAATATGGCTTCCATCCTCTTGGACGTGACCACTCTGGCAGAGTTACCTGTCATGCCTCTAAGCACAACCTTTCGTCCTCCTTCCTCTACAAAGGACATTTCCATGGTCTTGTAATTGGTGGTGATGGGACCTAAAGTGCTGAGCCACTACACCCCTAGGATGATGTTGGTATCGGGAAGATCCATCACATACACATCCTGAACTAACTCATGCCTTCCTAAGGTGAGTTTCATACCTGGTATGTATCTGTCACAGGGCATAGTACTCTCGCCTGCTACCTCTACTTTGAACCCTTCAAACTCTACTGTAGGTATGTGCCTCCTATTTAGTAATGCCTCATCAATGAAATTGTGGGAAGCTCCTCCATCAATTAGAACCGAGACTCTTTGTCCCTGCAAGACCCCTCTCATCCTAAAGGTGTTGAACTTGGGTACCCTACTGATAGATGGCAAGGTAGCCTTCTCTGCAGCTGCACAATCAAGTTCTGGAACGTCCTCTTCTCCTATCTCTGTGGTTTCGGCCTCAATGTTTTGTATCTGACCATACTCTTCCTCCTCTTCATTGTCCGACGTAACTTCTATATAGTGAACCTGGCCACGTCCCATGCACTTATGTGATGGATTCCATGGTTCTTTGCAAGTGAAGCATAGTTGCTTTCTCCTCAGTTCCCTTCTAGCGTTGTCATCTATCCTACCATGGCCCCTGTCAAATCCCTTTGGTTCACGTCCCCCTTGATTCATTGGAGGTCTTTGATCTCTTCCTCCACTGTTAAGAGGTGGTCTAGGTATGAATCTAGGCTTCACAACTGGCCCCAAATCCCTCGCCTTCCAAATGGCCTCCTGCAGGTTGTGGGGTTTCAAGGCCTTTACCCAACCCTTCAAGGGTTCCATCAACCCTTCTGTGAAAAGCATCACGAGCCTTGTTGGGGACATATCCTATACCATAACTGCCAATCTCTGAAATTCATCAATATACACTTCAACCGTACCTGTTTGTTTGAGTTGGGTAAGCTCCCAGAAATTTATCTCAGGATCTCCTTGGTCAAATATATCAATGAGCCTCTGAGTGAACTCTATATAGGATACAATCTGATTGTGGCCGAGTGTGGTGAGTCCATGATACCACCAGTCATGAGCCTTTCCATCTAGGTACATAGTGGTGAATTTGATGGCCTCCGTCACTCTCATGGGGTTGAGTTGTAGGTAAGTATCCAACTTTTGTACCCAAGATTGAGCTGTCATCTTGGCTGTACCATCAAAGTATGGAATTTCTATTTTTCTCGCTCTTCGTTCAAACTCAAAACTACCCCTGTTGTTCATCCTGGGTTGATTTCTGAACTTGAGCTGACAATACTAGTCTAGGGACATCTGTTTTTGGATCTTCATATCTAAACTGTAGTATTCATTGGTACTCCTCGCCAATTGTCCCACAAAATCTTCAACCAATTCCTGTTTCCCTAGCTCATTTGAGAATGTGGGCATATATGGTCTTGGGTTGGATCTGCCACTCATATGTCGGGCAAGTTGTTCATCTGTGAATGTGAGTATGTATCTCCTCAAATTGATCATGCTACCCATTTGACCCTGGAGTGTGTCTCCTTCCAAACTCCCCTTCGATCTGGAATCTTTCTCCTGATTATGTCTTATCTCCTCATGGATCCCATTGGATCCACCGACCTCCTTATGCCCATAAGTATCAGGGTATTTCCCCTTATGTGCCATTTCCATTAGAAATGCAGTTAGCTTGGATTGGTTCATGTTCATTATCTGCAGGTTCTCATCAACTTTCTTCAATGTTTTAGAAAGCTCAGCCTATCCCTTCCTGTTGGTTTCATGGTACTCATCCAAATATCAGACCAATGTGCTTTCCATGCAGTTGACGGATTGTTGGAACTTGTTAAATTCCGCTACTATGAGAGTGTTGGCAGCCAACCCAATTTTTTTCGATTACTCTCGAAAGCTGCCTACACCCCTTGCGGTATCATGACAAATCATTGTCGCATTGTGTTAATGGACATGTGTCTCATTTTTTCAACCATTACAATTCAATTTCGACTCAGTTTTCACAATTGCAAATGTGAAAACACCTATCTCGTTGATTATACTGTCGTCGTCTTTTTGATTTGTTGGTTGATATTCGATCACTGGTTTATCGTATGATTGATAAAGGTTTGTCAAACTTATGTTCTTAATCTTTGTCTTACCTTGATTTCGCAGTTGGATGTATTCCACCATTAAACCTTTGGGCATGAAAGTTATTGGTTCTATTTATTGAAAGTTATGACATATTTGCTCATATTGTTTTATCC
>JZKD02S2223978.1:103478-147893 GCA_000966675.3 Picea glauca
GAGCCGTTAAACTCGTCAGGGTGGTCCATACCAAACGGCTTGGGTTATTTAGACAACCCCGGACCGGTTCCACTCTCCCAGTTGACGGACGGTCATTTTCGCCCGTCAACAGAGAGTCAAGTATAAAGCTTCATGGTCATCTCCGGATCCCTCCATCTCGCCCTTTGTTTCACTGTTGGGTTTCTTCCTCCAACCCATAAGGATACTGTTGTACCTTTGCATGTGCCGATCCTTCCATAGGTTTGGAGGATCAAAGCTTTGATACCACTGTAATGATCCCAAGCTAAATATTTTCTTCGAATCACTAACTACTACTGATCTATTGATGTGCAGGTATGTATTAAGTTATTAAGTGCATACAAGATTCATCAACACGTGAAGATCACAATGTATTCAAGATGTAGAAGCACAAGAAAAGATCTGAACTTTTTATTATGAGCAATGTAAGATCAATACAATAGATGGCCGATCTGGCATAAACCTCAGATGGTCATACAAGCAATAGATATGAGCTGCTACAAAATTCTTCCGACAATACAAAATAAGCCTCCAAAGGCTGGATATACAATGAAGACTGAATCAAGTAGATCTGATCCGTACCAATGCTCAACCTCCAAGATGGAAAGTGCCACACGCTGCTAGAATGTTGAAGCCCTCAATAATTCGGCCCTGCTACCAAAAGTGTCCAATTATCCCGATAAATATGCTAAATGATAGATCAGGCAACTGCAAGGACAACCCAGATATCCAAATTCCCAAATCCACTCTCAAACCCTGTAGATTTGAATTCTTCCACTGAATGGTGTGCCCCACTGGATGAATGAAACCCTAGATGGTTCGGCCTTGATGAAGGAGGCCTCCAAATGCTCTGAAACTCTCCAAGAATATAGATCAGGCTAGGAGAATCCCGTTGGAGAGGTTTCAGACTCAGATCTCAAGCAGATCTCCCTAAATATGAGTTTTACTGAATCACAGGATGTCCCCTATGGCCCCAAGATGTCCCAATCTGTAGACAAATGTAGAATGATGATAACCCTCCAGAAAATCCCTCAAAATGATGGTCCTGCCCCTGCAAACAAAACCCAACTGTCAGAATGGCCCTAGGCCCTCAGGATAAGCTGGATCAAACCTCCCTCTAGATGATGGTGCACCCTTGCTGGAAACACAAGAACAATACGACGTGTTACCTTCTGAAGCGCTAGATGGAGATGGGTTGGGACTAGAATGGTGTGGAGGAGTCTTTCATCCCCGAGACCAAGCTGCAGAACAAGGTGAGTGGATATTTCACCACTGAGTTGCTCACAAGGGTTTGTACAGCAAAACCCCCAAATTGAATGCTCAAGAGAAATAGAAAATGCTAATCCAAAACCACAATGCCTAATAGGTGTGCCCCAGCCTCTTACTTATACTTTTTTCCTTCTAATTCTTTGTTGAGTTAGGTTAACTCCCAGGGTTAATCTTCTATTCTTCTATTGAGTTATCTTTTACCCTTAATACCTTTTCCTTTATTAAGTCAACTTAAAAATATAACTTTAGCCTCCTTGACTTCCCCCTTCAGTGTAAGACTATGACCTAGTGGGGGTGCCTAGGCCACTGAGTCTCCACATCACCTCTCTAAGAGGTGGGGGACATTACAATCTCTTTTCAGGTTAGAATTTGCTTGAACCAACAATGTTGTCGAGTTTGAAGCCCTATTGTTAGGTATCGAAAATGCTTATAATATTGGTTGTGGTCATCTTATCTTTTTTGGTGATTCAAATATTATAGTTAATCTTCTCAGAAAAATCTACAATCCCAATAACAAGCTGATGAAAAGATACACTCAGGTCGTTTGGGCCTTAATTTTAAATATGTTGTCTTTCAACATCACTCACATAAAAAGGGAGCTTAATACCATGGTTGATAGGTTGGCAGTTTTTGTTGCATATCCTACTCGACAATTTTTACCACAGTGACCTGATTGCAGTTTTATGTCTCTTTATCGCCCACATATACCTAACAATTTTGAATCATGGTAGGTTTTCAAAAATGATGAGGATATTTGTTCTTTCTTACAAAGTGAACTCCTTCAACCTAAGGAAGTAATTTCTATGGAAGATGATAAGTTTCCAAAAGGCTTGACTCCTCTTGAGAGTTCATTTTCAACGAATGATGTTGGTAAAAAGGAAAATACTGAAGAAGAGGAGTCAAAGAGGAAAGTTGGAGACATTATCTCTGCAAACATTGGAAGCTCAAACGATCCTAATATTCTTAAAATAGGATCTCAATGTTCACAAGAGGAAAAATAAAGATTCATGGATTTATTCTATGAATTCAAGGACATTTTTTCTTGGTCAGATGAGTATCTTCGTGGTTTTTATCCAAACATCATCCAACACAACATTCCTATTAAGGAAGGGACGAAACCAGTAAGGTAGAGAAAAAGGCCTATAAACCCTACCCTCGAAGCTACTATCATAAAGGGAGTTGAAAAGTTACTAAAATAAAAAATCATATTTTTGGTAAAGTATTCTGAATGGGCCTTGAATCTAGTTCCTTTACGAAAGAAAAATGGTCGGATCAGGTTATGTGTCAACTTTCATGATTTGAATAGAGCTAGAGTTAAAGATAATTTTCCACTTCCTAATATGGAAATGATTCTACAACAAGTGGTCGAGTCTCAAATAATGTCCCGATTTGACGGTTTTCCTGGATACAGCCAAATTAGAGTCAAGAGGGCTGACAAATATAAAACCACATTTACCACAAGATGTGGCACCTTTTCCTACGATCACATGCCTTTTGGACTATCTAACACAGGTGCCACATTCTAGAGAGCTATGCAAATATATTTTGACGTTGATCGGTAAGATAATTTAGGTTTATCTTGATGACTTAACTTTTTACTCTAAGAATTGATCAGATCATTTTGGTCATCTTAGGAAAGTCTTTCTACATTACAGAAAATTCAGGATGTCATTGAATCCTTCTAAGTCCATTTTCAAAGTCACTCAAGGAGAACTCCTTGGTCATATTGTTTCTTATAGTGGTATTAGTATTGACCCTGAGAGAGTTGTTGTGATTATCAACCTACCTTCCCCTACCTCTAAACAAGGAGTTCAAGCTTTCATGGGCACTATAAATTTTGTTAGAAGGTGTGTTCCCAACTTCACTGTGATGGTTAAACCCATTCATATTTTTTTGAAGAAGGATAAAACCTTCTCATGGATTGATGAGGTAAAAAATCATTTTGTAGGAATCAAGAAGGCAATCAGTTCTGCACTAGTCTTAACCAAGCCTGATTTTAATAAAGACTTCATCATCTATACCAATGCCATAGAAGAGGCAATATCTACCATTCTTATGCAAGAAAATGACCAAAATCAAGAAAATACTATAGCCTATATGAGTCAAAGTTTGTCAGGTGATTAGGTGAAATATACCTTGATTGAAAAACACACTTTTGCCTTGGTAAAAGCTATAGGAAAATTTAGGCATTTTATTTTAGGAAAGAAAACACAAATAAGAGTCCCTTTTTCCTGCAGTTAATGTTTTGCTTACACGGACTCATCTGTCAGGAAAAATTGCACATTAGATTTCCAAAATTCAAGAACACGATTTAATGATCACTACTACCAAGACAATTAAGGTACGTGATCTAGATCTTCACTTGGCTCAGCATCCTAAACCAAATGATTCTCTTGAGGAAGATGAGAACATGTTTTTAGCAATGTTTTACATAGAAACTCTTGATATAGATCTTACTGACCATCCTGGGTACAAACATATCATTTATTGTCTCTTACATCAAAATTTCCCATATAATTTAGATTCACATCAGCGTAGAAGACTGCGCTTGATATCCCCAAAGTTCCTCATCTTGGGAAACATTCTTTTTCACAGATCTGATGATGAATTTTTGTTAAGTTGATGTATTGGTGATAAAGAAACCCAAAAGGTTTTGAATGAGTTTCATGGATCAACAGATTCTAACCTCCATATTGGTGGCCATTTCGCAGTGAAAGCTACAACTTTCAATATTATCAAAGATGGTTATTTTTGGACCTTGATGTTTCAATATTCTTTCAAGTTTATTCAGGCTTGTGATAAATATCAAAAACAATTTGGCAGGGAGCAATTTTCTGCTATGCCTTTACAACCATTTTTACCTGATTTCCCATTTACTAAATGGGGATTAGACTTTATCGGCCCTATTAACCCCTCATGTTTTGTAGGGCATGTATTTATCCTAACAGTAATGGATTACTTTACTAAGTGGACCAAAGTTGTCCCTCTTAAGAATGCAGAGGATGAGCAGGTTAGTAAATTCTTAGAATCTAATATCTTTTCTCACTTTGGTCTCCCACTCGAAATAATCTCGGACAATGGATCAACATTCATTTTAGCAAAGTTTACTTGATTTATAAACAAATTCAGGGTCAATCAATTTACCTCATCCACCTTTTACCCTCAAGGAAATGGGAAAGTTGAGTCCACTAACAAGAACCTGATTAGAATTATGAAAAGAATTATCGACAAAAAGCCCCACCAATGGCATACTCTCCTCACATATGCATTATGGGTTGATCGCACAACCAACAAAATTAGAACTCGTCACATTCCTTTTCAACTTTATATGGACAAGAAGTTGTTATGCCTGTTGAACTTGAGCTCACATATATTTGTTTAGCTATGTAGGCCGAGGACTTAAATTATACTGATATTTCCCAAAGGATGAATGCTCTACTAACCTTAGAAGAATAAAGGAATCATGCATTGGAAAATCTTTAAAAAAAGTAGCAGACACTCAAGAAATACATTGATAAGAGCGCTAAATCTGTCAAGTTTAAGGTAAATGAAAAGGTCTTTCTTTGATACTTCACACATGTCTATAAAGGCAAGTACTCCAAATTCCAAAAACTATGGCTAGGTCCTTACAAAATCGCTCTAATAGTCGGAAATGATACTTACATGTTAAAGTAATTTAAAGAGAGGTTGTTGTCTTTTATGACTAATGGCTCGCATTTGAAACATTATGTTGAGCCTAGCTAACTGTTAAATGTTTTGAATCAATGATTCATGTAAATATCAGTTTAGGTTGTACAATTTCTTGTTTTTTTGCTCTTTGTTTTGTCATTTATGTTGCTTTAATTTCAGTCTTGTTTGAGTTACGATTACAACTTTATTTTTACTTCACCAGGGTCTTATTTATTTGTTGCTTTACCCTCAATATTGTGGAATTTGTTTCAGTCTTATTTAGATAAGTCTGTACAACCACATTTTTTCCTTTCCTATAGAGTATGCTTGAGTACTGATAAGTAGTTGGAACAGAAAGAAATAAAATCACTTGTGGTCTGCAGTCTTGTATCATGCTACCTCTATGACCACTTTACTTAAATCGAGTGTTGAATTTATCCCCTCTCTTATCTCTTCCCTTTATACGTTCTACCGTCCCTATTTTCAAAGAGAATAGAAGAGAAAAGGAAAACTTTTGAGTAAATAACATAAAAGTTTCTTGATCTGCAAAACCAAAAGCTGAGTTCAAGACAATACTATATTTACCTCCCTGTGGAGTCACCATTGTTGACTCTTAAAATCGTCACGAATTTAATAGCCTACAAAGAATTGCAAGGCGCACATAATTTTTTCAAAAATGAACATATATATTATATATATACTAAATAATGCTATAAGTGGGACCCCCTATAATGTCACTGTGAAGGCAACTAAAAGGAAGTCCCTCAAAGAAGAATTTTCCTAGTAATATATTAATTGATGGATGTCTTGGATCCTTACTGATGGTATGCATATTTATTATTTGGTATGAAATTGGTTTTTGTTCTCAACAAATGAATGGTGACAGTGGTGGTTTCAAATGATGATTAAAGTAAAATTCCTCATGGGGCATAAATTTCCAAAACCTTAAAAACATCAATATCGAACAGAATGATCATCAAAATATTTAATTTATGGTTGGTTTTGATAATGCAGGGTTCAAATGGTAAAGGGGGTTCAATATTGGAAAATGTTGGCATGATTCACTTGTTTACTACTTAATGCACTTGATGATTTTTTTTATTTTTTTATATAGCTTGTTATATAGAAAGTGTTATATACATATATGCTTAGCACATCACTTACATATTTCATTAGTTATGTATATGATCCATGAACACTATACAAGCTGAAAGAATATGTTCTATGTGATAATGACCTCGGTTGTTGATAAAAGGTGGTGGTTCAAAAGTTTACATATGGTAAAACTTACAAGTCCTAATGCATATGGGAAATAATTTATAGAACATATAATATGCTCAACCTGACGTTCATTCCATACTATTACATTCATCATCCATGGTTTCAATTTATCGATATTGCTTGTGATAAGTTCAAAAGCATGTGGGAAATGCATATTTGATATACCATGCATATTGGATATGGTCAAAAGTCATATGTTATAGGTAGATGTGTTGGTGGCACATGATTTTGAAGAGATGTAAACTAGTTGGAAATTAACGATTGCATAGGGTTTCGAGTTGGTTTGTCTTGGGTTTAGTGGATGTTTAATGCTGGTGGTCACCCCAACCCGACGTGACCAACTGCGTTAATGCACACCATCATTGGTATACCACCGTGGGTTTTGGAATTCATATCCTTTGGTTTGGAGAAAGTTTGAGTATTGGTAACCACTGCAAATGCTCAAAGGCACCATATAACCCTCCCAACAAAAGCTACCAGAGTTTCATTTCCCTATCATCTAAAGTACTTTTTTCTAAATAATTTATGTTTGTCTCTATGACTAGTTGTTGTGCTTGCATTAGATGCTTTCTTGTTTTTCTTTCGAGAAAAGAAAAGAAGTGTTCTTCTCCTGGATTTAATGATTCATTTGCATGGAAGCCTGAATTGTTACAAGGAAAATCTCTCTGTGAATAGGGGTAAATCACAACATATGGAAATGACTGTAGAAATCAACTCTAATATCAAGTATGATATATAAAAAAATATACTAACAAGACAAGATAAAATCCCTACCTCATCCAGAAGTTCGATGAAGTCCACCATTGAGCACTTGACCCAAAGAAATATACCTGCAACTAGTCCTCAACAACCAAGCAACACAAGCATATGGTGATAATATATAATGTTAACACATTCAATATCATAATCCATCAACATTCATAACAAATATTCCCATGGAATAATAATTGAAATATTTGTGAGATATTAATTGGACAAGAAAATAGTATTTCTATTAAGATATAATCAGCAGAAGTGAATAATTTACAGACTTCCGTGTCGGCATGGTTCAGAACCCAGAAACTAAGTTCCTTATAGTTGGGCCTCCACCACTTCAATCCTCTACCAAAGGCAAGCTCATATAAGAAAGACAATGAAGTTCTCAATGAATAAGGGAAGAGATTGGGGGCTGAAGAATGTGTTCATATTTAAAAGATAAAGGCATGCAGACTCAATGTGAAGTGAATAATTTCTCCAGAGTAACTTTTCTCTCAAAGTTTAATTCTTTCTCCTCTTTTCCATAGCTCAGATTTGTCCCATTTATAACCCTCATGTGGAACTAAAGGGACAAGCCAGAACGTTTCCAGTATATGGAAGGCCAAGGATCATTGATCTCGTGACGCGACATGGAAACCCAACACCATTTTTTAATTTTGGAAACATTTCCTGATGTATGCGGGCTATAGTGGTGCAACTTACTGTTGACGGGCGAAATTGACCCCTCATCAGATGGAGGAGTGAATCCAGTCCGAGGTTGTCTAATTAACCCAAGCCGTTTGGGTTAATTCACTCCGACGGGTTTTGCGGCTCCGTTGGCCGATCTAAGTCCTAAAGAAAGCAAAAAATATCTAAAGGAAAAACAATAACCTAATAAATAACAATTACTAAAATATATAAGTACATATATATATATATATATATATATATATATATATATATATATATATATATATGTACAATTTATTTAACTGAAATATGATCAATAACTTTATATACAATCTGTACAAAACACGATTTTTAATCTAAACTCGTAAAAATCAAATGTAAATTAGTTACTTTAACAACAGTAATAAAGAAAAGTGAAAATACGATTTAATTTTTTGGTTTATTTTCTTGGATGAATACATTCATGAAATCGAATATTAAACTACTTAATCAAACAGAAAATTATAGGTAATGGAAATCATACGATATATATATATAACTTATAAAATAAACAAACAAACGAAATAAAATAATAGACTAACCTATTAACGCATCCAATGTCTGTTCAACAGGGAATATCCAACCACCTTATTCGGGAAGTAAACCTGCAACATATCATAATGTTGTTCTGAACAAAAGAGAATCGATGCGTTGGAGATTGAGTTTTGATAACAGAACATAAAAAGGACACAGTTATAGTGATCTAATGATTTACAAGTAATTACGATGAGATAGATCTTCTTGTAAGAACTTGCATGCAGACATTCAACAGAAATTAGAGATGAATCTCCTAATTTAAATTGGATAGATGATCACTGTGTATATATTGTATCTGAAACATAAGATATGGGCAACATATAAAATGAATCATGTCAAATGATAATAAATCACGACGACTAAAGCAATCACTATCTATTATCAAATAAACATAAACATAACCTGAATCAAAACATCATACAGACATAAAAGTTAAAGCTGTAACGTGCATTTTGTTTCATTCAAGTCTATGATAAAAATGCCCATACTCTTTGATGTAGCCCGTGCCACCCGGGCACACCTTCTACTACTAGGACCTTCCTTTTTCTAGGCCCGAAGAGCTAAATTGCTCTTCAAATCCCTTATCGGGAATTTTCCGCACCCACAGAATGCTCTCCTGACGATCTCCTTTTTCCTATTCGAGAATCGGGCCTCGCAAGGTTGCAAGTCCTGCACTCGGGTCTCCAAATTCCCAAAACCCGATGAAATATTCACTTTATGCCTTCCTTGCCTCTGTCGGGAATAATCCCGTCGCGAAATCAGTCTTTGCGAGGTAATGAATTTCTCACCTCCAGGATTCCCGATCCCCGATCCACGATGGCACTTAGCCCCTCGGACTATACCCTTTGGTCTATGCGACTATTCTCCCATATGACCGCAACCATATATGCTTGTCGGGGTTTCGGGGTTCACGGTTTCAAAATGTAATGCTTCTGCGTCCGTGGATCTCCCAATATACCGATCCCCGATGTACCAAGTCTTCACATGATGGCCCTCCTAGCTCAGCTCCTGGTCCTTGTGACCAGTCCTCACGACCACAATCTTACCTCGTCGGGGTTTCGGACCTTTCGGTGCCGAAATACACAAGTTCCCGGGACTTGCAATATACTGAATCCCGATTTCGCCTGCCACCTGTCCTTTTCTCACGTGGCCTCCTCTGTGGCTCTGTTTCCATCACGATCAGGAAATCGTGTTTCGCGATTCCGCAATGCACAAAACCTTTGTGCTCGGGATCTCCGATATCCCGAATCCCGATCTGTCGATGAATCTTTCTGACGAGCTTCTCTCGGTAGCACTCGATCGCTGCCATGCATCCCTCCAATGGACGATCCCGATCTCGTCGGGATTTGGAAACTTTTGATGCACCGGTTCCCTCGACCCTGAGAACTCCGATTTCTCGATTTGCGATGTGCCGACAGGCGCTTGATCTCCGCCACGTGTCTCCCTCCAACGGAAGGTTCAGATCAGGTCGAGGCTTTCAACCTGTATTTTCCCGATGTCTTTGTCCATGGGAATTCCGATTTCCCGATGCGCCTAAACGCTGATGGCGCTGGATTTCCGCCACATGTCCCTCTACCACGGACGATCCAGATCCCGTCGGGATTTCACAACTTGCGAAGTCTCGATTCCTATGACCTCAAGAATTTGGATTTCTCGATGGTTGATATCCCGATGACTGTCGGGACTGCTCCTCTATCCACGAAGCTAATGTCCTCGCAACTTTCGCAGATCTGAAGGCTGCCAGTGATCTGACCCAAGATCTGACGGCCCACGATCTATCCAGCTGTGCGTGCCTCCTATGATGCTCCCTGGACATGGAAATCCAACGGTCCAGATCTCCTTTCCACTCTAATCCAACGGTAAATGTGCCTCTCCTCCTGAGCACGCGCGTTCTTCTTGAACCTTGGAAGATTTTTAATTGTTCAAGGCCTCGGCCTTGGCTTTTGTTCCTTCTATAAGCTCCTCGAACCTGAGTCTCGCTGATGTGCATAAAAGCGCTGCCCTTCCTGAGCTTCTCCTCAATCTTTGGAGATTCAATTTTTACCTCCTATAGAGTCTTCATGCATATATCATGCGGTCTCTCCTGAGCTTCTTCGAACGCTCAGACCCCTAAGGGATTTTGTCTTCTCTCCCTCTCCCACATATGGAGAATAAACTGGATGCCCTCCTGACTATCCTGTGACCCACGTGACCTCTGGCTGAGTCTCCTCTGGGTGTTCAGCAACCCAGTGAAGATCCTTCCTTGGATTCTTCCTTCAGATGGTAGAACTCAAGGGAACTCTTTGAGTTCTACCATCTGAAGGAAGAATCCAAGGAAGGATCTTCACTGGGTTGCTGAACACCCAGAGGAGACTCAGCCAGAGGTCGCATGCGTCACAGGATAGTCAGGAGGGCATCCGGTTTATTCTCTATCTGTGGGAGAGGGAGAGAAGACAAAATCCCTTAGGGGTCTGAGCGTTCGAAGAAGCTCAGGAGAGAACGCATGATATATGCGTGAAGACTCTACAGGAGGTAAAAGTTGAATCTCCAAAGATTGAGGAGATGCTCAGGAAGGGCAGCACTTTTATGCACATCAGCGAGACTCAGGTTCAAGGAGCTCGCAGAAGGAACAGAAGCCAAGGCTGAGGCCTTGAACAATTAAAAATCTTCCAAGGTTCAGGAAGAACGCGCGTGCTCACGAGTTGAGGCACAACTACCATTGGATTAGAGTGGAAAGGAGATCTGGACCATTGGATTTCCACATCCAGGGAGCATCGTAGGAGGCGTGCACAGCCAGATAGATCATGGGCTGTCAAATATTGGTTCAGAACACCGACAGCCATCAGATATGCAAAAGTTGCGAGGACATTAGCCTCGTGGATAAAGGAGCAGTCCCGACAGTCATCGGGATATCGACCATCGGGAAACTAGAATTCTTGAGGTCGTAGGAATAGAGACTTCACAAGTTGTGAAATCCCGACGAGATCTGGACCATCCATTGGTAGAGGGACACGTGGTGTAAATACAGAGCCATCGACGTTTAGGCGCATCGGGAAATCGACATTCCCATGGACAAAGACATCGGGAAAATACAGGTTGAAAACCCCGACCTGATCTGAACCATCCGTTGGAGGGAGACATGTGGCGGAGATCAAGCACATGTCGGCACATTGAAAATTAGGAAATTAGAGTTCTCAGGGTAAAGGGAACCGAAGCATCGAAAGTTCTGAAATCCTGACGAGATCGGGATCATCCGTTGGAGGGACGCGTGGCAGTGATCGAGTGCTACTGGGAGAAACTCGTCAAAAGGCTTCATCGGTAGATCGGGATTTAGGATATCGGAGATCCCTAGCACAAAGGTTTTGTGCATTGCGGAATCACGAAACGCGATTTCCCGATCATGACGGAAATGGAGCCACAGAGGAGGCCACGCGAGAAAAGGACAGGTGGCAGGCGGAATCGGGATTCGGTATATTGCGAGTCCTAGGGACTTGTGTATTTCGGCGCTGAAAGGTCTGAAACCCCGATGAGGTAAGACTGTGGTTGTGAGGACTGGTCAGAAGGACCAGGAGCTGATCCAGGAGGGCCAGCGTGTGAAGACTTGGTACATCAGGGATCGGTAAATCGAAGATCCCGTGCACAAGGAGTTTGTGCATTTTGGAACCGCGAACCCTGAAACTCTGCTGGGGAGTTTGACTGCGGTCACACAGGTGATGGTCATGTGGATTAGGGCCTAGCCAGGAGGGATAGCGCACAAAAAGGGAGCGCGTCAGGGATCGGCATATCGCTAACCCTGTGGACATGCACGTTGTGATGTTGAGAACGTCAAAACTCTGATAAGGGGTACGAACAGGTTCATGTGAGGAGAGGTTACGTAGACCAGGGCTGAGGATACAATGCATCGGTAATTGGGGATCGGTGTTTCAAGTTTCCAGAAAACCATGGGTGTGAAAACCACGATAGTGTGAAACTCTGATAGGGGCTTATGACTGTGGTCATATGGCGATGGTCGTATGGACCTAGCCATAGCCGGTAGGGCCAAAGAGGGCAGAGAGCGGATCGGGGATCAGTGATTCGAGAAGTCTGTGACTCTCGAAAACAGGAGTTGCGAAACCACGAAGCCCGATAGCAATATTCCTGTGGGGAATTTGACCCCGGCCAGGTGCAAAAGGCCGAGGATGAAAAGGAAGAAGGACCTTTGGATTTGGATTTTGCAAAGTGATTCTGAGGGAATCAGAAGAGCCAATTCGGCTCAGACACAAAGAGGATTTTGAGAACGATCCTACAGACGGGCGTGGGAGACGTCTGTCATCAAGTGGTATGTGAATTTGAATTGGGATCGTCTGATGATATCAAAGACTGCCATATGGGCACAGAAGAAGAAGTTCTAGTTTGCCATGAGGGAAACGAGCTAAGATCACTGTGGGATCTCACAGACTGTAAGGAGGACAGTGAGGGAATTTCAGGTTGCCAGGAGGGCAATAGTAAGGGATCAGATGATGATCTTGAAAACTGCCAGGAGGGAAGTAGAAGGTTTCCAATTTGCCAGGTGGGCGAGGAAACAAAAATGGGATCGACTGAATATCTCGTGGACTGTCATGAGGATGGTCAAGAAATTTTACATTTCTAGCTGGGAAATGATCAAAGATCGCTGCGGCATCTCAAAATCTGCCAGGAGGGCAACACAAGCATATTGAACTTCCAGGTGGGAAGAGATGAAAATTTGGGGCCATCTGAAGGTCTCATAAAGAGTTCAATTCAACATGGAGTGCTGATAAAGATGTGCTCGGTTGATCTCATGGTATTCGAGGGAGGCAGCGGAAATATCCCATATTTCTAGGTGAGCAGGTGGGCAGGGATGGACAAATGAATTTGGATCAGCCAGAGGAGCTGACAGAGCAGATGATACTGTCTGATAGTCTCATAAATTCAAAGATGAATCTGGATCAGTAAGTGTAGTTGACAGAGGTAAAGGATCAGAATGATACTCTGATGATTGGGGGAATACATATATTCCTACCATTTTCCTAGGAGGAGGCAGAAAGTTGTATTGCAGGTGAAGCAACAGCAGCAGAACAGTCATAGCTGATAATGACTGTTAAGGAGGAATTGGAGCAGGTGTATGAAACTGCCCAAACACAAGTAGAAGCGGATGAAAAGGATGATGAGCATTCTGAGGAGTGTCTCAGCATATTCAGCCAGGGAGCTGAAAAGCAGGAAGATGTAGCATTGGAGCTGACAGCCGAAGGAGAACATGAAGAGAGTGAGCATTCCGAGGAATGGCTCAATGCATTCAACATTGAAGCTGAAGAGACTACAACAGGGGCATTTGCAGCAGAAGATGAAGAATACGAGCATTCTGAGGAATGGCTCATTATTTTCATCCAGGAAGCTGAAAACAATGCAACAGGGGAGGTTGCAGAAGAAGATGAAGAAGACATGGACAACATATGTTTTGCTGATCTGTGGGATCACTTTGAAGCCCTAGAGGAAAGGATGAGAGTGCAGAGAAGGCACATCCAATAGGTGAAGTTGGAAACAGATAAGGAAGGAGGCATGGGAGATCATGATGATCTTCCCAATGGCCAAATTTTTTTACAGCTGAGCAGACTACAAAAGCAGAGCCAGCCACTGGAACAGCTGGATGAAGTGATCAAGGAGATCTGCAGGCTGATGTTAGGGTCAGCAGGAACTGCCAGCAAGGAGCAGTTGGGCAGAAGGAAAGAGGCAGTAGCAGTGCAACGAAAGCAGAAGCAGTAGCAGCAGCAGATTGGAGCAGACAGAAAGCTCCAAAGCCTTATTTGGGATCCAGGAGGATTCCAACAGCTACAAGGGAAGCTCATGAGCGGGAGCTCATGATTTTTGTAGCTGTGGAGTATGATGCAGGAGCATCTCTCCATGCAGTCAGCCAGCCAACCAACCACATCAGCACATGCATTCAAGGATGGAGAGAGGCGCAGCCTCATTTCAAATTTGTATTGAATGTAATTAGATGTGCTTAGGCTGGTGAGCCATGGAAGCCATGCCTTTGAGCGGGCTATAGATAGGATCGGCCTTTAATGGTAGATCTGGATGAGATCTAGTTCTGGATAGCAGACTAGATAGCCATTGAATGTAATTTAATAGAGTAGGTGAAATCCTGGAGGGAAGCTCTCAATGAGCACCTCAGGTAAAAGAGATTTTCAATATCTCATTTTGAGTAAGTCGGTTAGAGGAGGAGAGAGACGAAATAGCTCAGGAACACCATTTGTATGATATAGGCATTGTTGCCATTTATTAATATAACCATAGTAGTTTCTCCTGCATATTCTGTGTATATGGATGTCTGTGTTTGTTCCTTGTATATTATGTAGATGTATGGTATGGTTTTATGTTTGATTTTAGGTTGAGGGTCTTTGAGGTTTCCTTCCATGAGGGCATGAGAGAGTGTTGCAGACTATGAATACCGGTGCATGAGTGCACTTCTGAACTATGAGGAGTCAGACAAAGACATGCTTGAGGCACAGGACTGAGATCAACAACTCAGGAAGAAGACCCTTGGGGTTGTTGAACACCTCAGGAGGTAAGACTGAGTGGGTGAGAACCACAGTTGCAGCCAGAATCACTGAGGATTTTGTAGGAGCTCTGTCAAGTGGGCATTGAGCGCATGCACGAGGTGCTGAGGGAAGGAGCTCTGCTGTGAGTTCAAGAAAGACCAGAATCACTGAGGATTCTGAGAAGCTCTGCCAGGAGGGCATTGAGCAAGTGCGTAGGTGCACAAGGACCCAGACCTACTGAACGTTCCGTGGAAGGCGAAAACACTGTGCCAAGAGGGCATAGAGATATTGTGCAGACGGTACAAGGAGAAGCGAACTCTTTCAGTTCTACCATCTGAAGGAAGAATCCAAGGAAGGATCTTCACTGGGTTGCTGAACACCCAGAGGAGACTCAGCTAGAGGTCGTGTGGGTCACAGGATAGTCAGGAGGGAATCCGATTTATTCTCCATCTGTGGGAGAGGGAGAGAAGACAAAATCCCTTAGGGGTATGAGCGTTCGAAGAAGCTCAGGAGAGACCGCATGATATATGCATGAAGACTCTACAGGAGGTAAAAGTCGAATCTCCAAAGATTGAGGAGAAGCTCAGGAAGGGAAGCACTTTTATGCACATCAGCGAGACTCAGGTTCGAGGAGCTCGCAGAAGGAACAGAAGCCAAGGTCGAGGCCTTGAACAATTAAAAATCTTCCAAGGTTCAGGAAGAACGCGCGTGCTTAGGAGGAGAGGCACAACTACCATTGGATTAGAGCGGAAAGGAGATCTAGACCATTGGATTTCCACGTCCAGGGAGCATCGTAGGAGGCACGCACAACCGGATAGATCATGGGCAGTCAGATCTTGGGTTAGATCACCGACAGCTGTCAAATCTGCGAAAGTTGCGAGGACATTAGCCTCGTGGATAGAGGAGCAGTCCCGACAGTCATCGGGATATCGACCATTGGGAAATCGAAATTCTTGAGGTCGTAGGAATCGAGACTTCACAAGTTGCAAAATCCTGACGGGATCTGGACCGTCCGTTGGCAGAGGGACATGTGGCGGAAATCCAATTCCATCGGTGTTTAGGCGCATCGGGAAATCGGCATTACCATGGACAAAGACATCTTTAAAATACAGGTTGAAAACCCCGACCTGATCTGAACCGTCCGTTGGAGGGAGACACGTGGCGGAGATCAAGTGCCTGTCGAAACATCGCAAATCAGGAAATTGGAGTTCTCAGGGTCGAGGGAACTGGAGCATCGAAAGTTCCGAAATCCCGACGAGATCGGGATCGTCCGTTGGAGGGACACGTGGCAGCGATCGAGCGCTACCGGGAGAAGCTCGTCAGAAGGCTTCATCGGCAGATCGGGATTTGGGATATCGGAGATCCTGAGGACAAAGGTTTTGTGCATTGCGGAATCGCGAAATGCGATTTCCCGATCGTGATGGAAACAGAGCCACAGAGGAGGCCACGCGAGAAAAGGACAGGTGGCAGGCGGAATCGGGATTCTGTATAGTGCGAGTCCCGAGGACTTGTGTATTTCGGCGCTGAAAGGTCCGAAACCCCAACAAGGTAAGACTGTGGTCGTGAGGACTGGTCACAAGGACCAGGAGCTGAGCCAGGAGGGCCAGCATGTGAATACTTGGTACATCGGGGATCGGTAAATCGGAGATCCCGTGCACAAGGAGTTTGTGCATTTTGGAACCGTGAACCCTGAAACTCCGATGGGGAGTTTGATTGCGGTTACACGGGTGATGGTCATGTGGATCAGGGCCTAGCCAGGAGGGCTAGCGCACAAAAAGGGAGTGCGTTGGGGAGCGACATATCGCTAACCCTGTGGACATGCGCATTGTGACATTGAGAACGCCGAAACTCCGATAAGGGGTACGACCAGGGTCATGTGAGGAGAGGTCATGTAGACCAGGGCTGAGGATACAGTGCGTCGGTAATAAGGGATCGGTGTTTCAAGCTTCCAGAACACTGTGGGTGTGAAAACCCTGATAGTGAGAAACTCCGATAGGGGCTTATGACTATGGTCATATGGTGATGGTCATATGGACCTAGCCATAGCCGGTAGGGCCAAAGAGGGCAGAGAGATGATCGGGGATCGATGATTCGAGAGGTCTGTGACTCTCGACAACAGGAGTTGCGAAACCCCAAAGCCCGATAGAAATATTCCTGTGGGGAATTTGACCCCGAGCAGGTGCAGAAGGCCGAGGACGAAAAGGAAGGACCTGTGGATTTGGATTTTGCATGGTGATTCTCGAGGGAATCAAAAGATCCAATTCGGCTCAGACACAAAGAGGATTTTGAGAACGATCCTGTGGATGGGCATGGGAGACGTCTGTCATCACTCTTGCCCCAGGCTGAGATGATCAATGTTTACAAAATGATATGTTTATATAGGTTTCAGGAAACATAACTGTTTCTTGTTGATAAGATCAAATTGGTTTCAAAAAATAAAGGTGGATGCAACCACCCTGATTTCACTAGATACCAAAAAACTACCAATAGTCTAATTCTATTTACTCAAAATACAAAATTGATATGGGTGGGAGATCTCAAAAAGTGTCTCATATCATCTTTGAAATCATGGGCTCCTTAATTATCCTAAAAACAAAAGAAAATAAGAAGATCTCAGATATGTTTTCTGTCATTAAATCAAACAATTCAAATTTTATTAACTGGCTATAGAATCTTGTGATTCTGTAGCTAGTAATAATAGGAAATGCAATCTTATTTTATTGAATAAACAAAACAACCTAATCTTAATAATAAAAATAGTTTATTCCATCAAACCAAATATCCTAACTTAAGAATGACACAATCATGCTATTTAATTAAAAAAAATCATACCTCTAATCATGAAATCAAAACAGATCAAGAAACTTTGGAGTTAATGATAGTTGTAGCTGCCTCTACGTTTTTTAAAATCACATGACCTGTAGTTTTCAAATGCCTCTCCTTCCCTTGGATGATGGATTCAAGTCTATTGTTTTCATTTGTCAACATATCAACCTGGTCTCTTAAAGACTTGACTCGTGACTGTAGCAGTGGGACATCGGTATAGTATCTGTCGATCCACGGTCGGCACACATCACATTGTCATTGTAAGGAGTTTGCATTGGAACGAACAACATTATGGGTCGGTGCATCCTCCATGTGGATGGTAGATTTATCACAGAGCTGGATACCAATGAATTCTAGGTTAGCTTTCAAACAAGGAGGCAGATTATCGACATAGTTATAGGGTTGGTCAGGGTATAGCCCGAATGACATGGGGTCCTCTTCAGCAAGGAATTTGTCAATTTCTGAGCCTAAGCCTTCACTCACTTCAATCATGTTGATCATGTCTACATGGGGTTTCATTTTATTTCGAAGAATTTGAGAAATTAACTGGCCAACTCTTTTGTTTTTGAAATTGACATCATTACTACCTTTTAACTTCTTTCCTGTAGGTTGCTTCACAGTTTTAGTACAATCCTTTGGATGTGTAACCAGTTGACTGTCCTGTCAAATGAATTTAGGGTATCTCGAAGGTTCACTGTTAGGGGAAAAATCACAAGCCTAGAGAGGTGGAAGAGAGGCCATTCGGTTCACAAGGGTTTCCTCAACGACTGGCTTATCTACTTCTCCCAACTCAGGGTTACAAAAACCATTTCGCGTAATGAATGAATCCCAACAATCATTTTGTGATTCTAACTGATGCATGAGGATGATTTTAATGAGGCCATGGTGAAACAGACTTGAATCTGACCTTTGTTTCCTAAATCTTCTCCCCATTTTATACATACTTTTGAGTAAATAATAAGGCATATTCAACGGAAAACCAATAAAACTCATAAAGGCGTAAATGATATAGGAAAACAAGTCTGAATCGTCCCTCACATGTGATGAATTGCTTCACTACAGTAAGTAAATCATGCCACCTAGGTTTCAAGAACAAAATTGGCATACCTCAATCACAACTGGTTATTTTTCGTGAGGTAAACAGTAAAGTCCAAGGGACTTCCTCCACTTTCACGTTTTTGAACCATTTCTGACCAATCGCTGGAAATCCCGTGGCTTGAATTAGGAACTCTTCCGTTACTTCCAATTTCACATCACCAATTTTTACCCTATAGCCATCAAAGGTTAAGGCAAACTCTTGGGCAACCTGAAGATTAAAACCCTAAAACTTTTTCGATGAAAATATGCCAACCATTCCTATCCAAATCTTCCCTAGCATTATCATATGAGAGCAGGGTTTGGATGTCGTTCGGTTTGAACCTTACCACTGGAGCCATACTGAACGGATGGTTGATTAACTCACAACCCGTAGGTAGGGTTTGCAAAAATGAAATAGACCCATAGCCTCAAGCTTTATCAATAGATGTTGTGATGATTCAAACGATGGGCAAGGTGTTTAATCAAAACGCATGTGAAGCATTTTGTGAAACCCGAGACCATGCTAAGGTAATGGAATACTATACATTGTATGCCACCTTGGCACTGGGTACATGCTATGACCAGAGTACTCTAAAAACATAGTGTGCGCATCATAGTTTGATTGTAAATTTAGGTAGGTTTACAAAAATCAAATAGTCAAAAGTTTCATGAAAGAAATATGATCAAAAATCAAACCAGAATCCATACAAAAAAAATCGAATATCAAATGGTGGGGGTCTTTTGTTCATACAACCATAAATCTCTTAGGCATCCTTAGAATTTAAAGGGTCACAAACAAGGAAAGCAACATGCTCATAGCAAGAAATCACAATTTTTTAATAAACCATATGCTTTCAATGAAATTTTAGAACAAAATAGTAACGATAGTTGCAAGTTTTCATGCTTTTAGTCATGAAAACGAAGCATGAATAGATGATAGGTAAAATGTGACAATTTACAACTGTCATTTAGAGAAACGCTCATAAAGAGTAATAAAATTTCATAGACCCTGTGTAGGCAGCTTATTAAAATAATAATCACATAATCGCTGCCAACAATGGCAACACGCTGGGAGAAGCAGTTATCTCTGTCACACGAACGAGTTTTGGTTAGAATAATCTGAAAAACTTCGAATCAAAAACAACCAAAAAAAATTGTTTGAACATCTCAAATAATCATAACGCAGTCCGGTTTTAGACAACTTTTACTTTTAAAGAAACGAAAACTGGTTACAATCTTGGCAAAAGAGAGCCACGATGTTAAGTTAAAATCTTCAGTACTATTGACAGGGCCGCTGCTGCCTGCAGGCGTCCATAGCCTCCACAGGGATGTCAATTAACCCACTCTGATATCTGTATCTTGTTAAGAAATTCCAGATCAGAACGAAGGACGTTTAAGGTCAAAACAGAATCCATATCTAAGAATTTTCTTTTACTTGACATTGCTTCGTTGTCAGCGGGTCTGTTCAGTACCCCGACGGAATTATCTTAGTGTCATGCATGCATTTATCCATTGCCAGCAAACCTGTTCAGTGTCTCGACGGGTTTACAAGCACTTCCCACAGCTCTCTAAAAGTTTATATTATAGTTTTTAAAGATATTCAATAGAGCAGGGTGACGCTGAAAATTCTAGTTTTTTAACACATATTGATATGTCACAGACCTTGAATTTTTTTTTTAGCTATCCTTCATCAATATTTAGAAATAGTTCATTAATAAAACTGACTTTCAAGAACAGGAATACATTGTTAAGTTGTTCTCTTAAAGAATAGGGACAATGTAAAAAGGATTATTTATAGATGGTCGTGAATACTTTCAATTGCAGATTGAAACCAAGAAAATGCTTTTCAAACAAAATTCATCTTTAACAAGGCTATAATTTCAGAGAAATACAACAATTGATGTTTTGACAACTTTCAACAATCATTTTCGAGGGGAAGTTTTTATGTTTTCTTTGTTTGAGCTAGCCCGTGGTGCAGGCATGTGTGCTTCAAAAGAAATATCGATAAGCAAAACACACCAGAAAAGAAAAATAAACAGCAAATAAAACAAAACATAAAATATTTACAAAGGGTGTATGGGAGCGTCATCATGTAATGTACTTTTTTAGAGCTTGGCCATTCACCGGGAAGGTGTCTGGCTGTCCCTCTAAATTCTGTAAGCGAAAGGAACTGGGACCCACTTTCTCAGCAATTAAAAATGGTCCCAACCACAAGTTTTGAAACTTTGTATGCTCTCCTTTTCCCTCATGAGGTTTGTCCCACTTTAGGACCAGGTCACCTACCTCAAAATTTCTGTCAGAGGCGGAATTGAAATCAAACCAGTTTTTAACAATGATTTGATGTTGATCTAATTTTCGTTTTGCTTGAGACCTTACTTCCTCTAATTTTAACAAAGCGTTAATTTGACTCTCCAAGGGGGGACAGTCTTCTTCATGTACCTTCTGCAATAACTACAAAGATGGGAGAAGGACATGCAGTGGAAGAATTGCTTCCCTGCCGTAAACAAGAAAGAAAGGTGAGTTACACACAATAGTTTTAGGAGTTACTTTGTCAGCCCAGATTACGTTCAACAGTGCGTTATGTCAATTTTTATCATTTTCGGAGACCGTTCTCTTGATAATTTTGATCAGATTTTTATTAGTTGATTCTGCCAAACCATTGCCTTGGGGGTAATAGATGGCATAGTACTTTAATTTAATTCCTTTTTCTAGAGAGAAATCACTCATTTCAAGAGACAAAAAATAGGAAGCATTGTCAAATACTAAGCATTCAGGAATACCGAAACAAGTGATGATATTTGAATTCAGAAAGGATATCACCTGGCTGGTATTTACAACTTTTAAAGGGGTAGCCTCGGACCACCTGGTGAAATAATCTGTGGTTGTTATGATGTATTTATGCTGCTGCGAGGATACCGGATTGATTGGGCCTATAATATCCAGGCCCCACTGCTGAAAAGGGGAGTCTACCGAGACTGGTTGCAAAGGGAATGCTGGTTTATGTATCCGTCCAAATGCCTTTTGAAAAATCACACACTTGCGACATAAGGCATGAGCATCTTTGAAAAGGGTAGGCCAGTAATAACCTACTTTTAATACTTTGTGGGCAGTGGTGTCTCCACCGAAATGCCCACCACCTTCCCCTACATGTAACTCCAATAAGACTTTTTCTGCTTTATCTTTTTCAAGACAACGCATAAATATTCCATCAAAATTTTGGCGAAACAAAATACCATTAATCAGCTGAAAAGAAGCAGATTTTAATCTTAGTGCTCTCCTTTTTTTTGG
Source organism: Picea glauca (assembly GCA_000966675.3). Lineage (NCBI taxonomy): Eukaryota > Viridiplantae > Streptophyta > Pinopsida > Pinales > Pinaceae > Picea > Picea glauca. The sequence continues at coordinate 125,423 of JZKD02S2223978.1, forward strand.
ATCAAGGTGACGAGGAGTTGATCCGTGTATAAGACAAAATTTGATGTCATCGTACCAGGAACTAACAAGGTTTTGTGCACAGCGGATTTGATTTTGATGGTGCTGATCTGGATTTAACATATCAGTTTCATTTTGTTGTCCTACGGCTGAATCGACGACCAACTTACATAAACCTTGGCCTCTAAAAATTTGTGCTGGGGTGATTTCTATGTCATATTCTTGTAAGGATGTGACCCAGTTTTCCCTTTTTTCACCTAGTTCTTTCTGTACTAACAAATTTCTTACAGTCGGGTAAGGGACAACGATTTTCGTCCTAGATTTCAACAGATAAGATCGAAAGTGTTTTACTTCTTTAAAAATAGTGTAAGCTTGCTGATCTACTGCTGGGTAATTAATTTCTTCTCCCTTGAAGGATGAGCTCATAAAGGTAATTGGGACTTTGTTGTTTTCAGTGTTCTTTTGAGTTAGGACAACAGCGTAAGATCGATCAGAGGAAAACATGTAGAGGGTGAAGTTTCGTGAAAAATCAGGGCTCATTAGAGAAGGAGCGTCTATTATGGCCTTTTTTATTGAATCAAAAGCCTGACTTTCTAAAGGTCTCCAATGGTACTGTACATATTTTTTTATTAAGTTTTGTAATGGTCTCACCATTTCTGAAAAGCTGGGGATGAATCTCCTAACAAAGTTTATCTGTCCTAAGAAAGATTGCATGGACTTTTTTTACGAGGGATGGAGGAGTTTTGAAATGACTTGGGTCCTTTCAGGGTCGATAATCATCCCTCCATTTTATACAATGAATCCAAGGAGCTTACCTTGTTCTACTGCGAAGACATATTTTTTAGGATTTAAAGAAATGTCATACTTACGACATCGCTGTAGAATAGATCTTAAATGATCTAGATGATCTAATTTATTTTTTGAGAAGACAGTGACGTCATCTAGGTAAACTACTACAAATTGATTGATTAAGCCACGGAAAGCGATATCCATCGCTCTCTGAAAAGTGGCACCAGCATTTATGAGACCAAAGGGAATATTTATATAAGCGTAGGTGCCCCATGGGGTACGGAAAGTAGTTTTGAGTTGGTCTGGGGGAGACATAAGGACTTGGTTATACCCTGAAAAACCATCCAACAAGGATAATCTTTTAGAGCCAGATACTTGTTGAAGGATCTGCTCCATGGGAGGGACAGGGTAGTTGTCTTTATCAGACGCTCGGTTAAGATTTCAGAAATTGACACATAGTTGGATTTCACCACTCTTCTTTCTGACAGGGACAAGATTAGAGACCCATTGTGTGTGCCTTATTGGGAATATTATTTTAGCGTTCAGGAGTTTGTTTAATTCCTTCTTGACTGTTGGTTCAAGTTTTGGGTGCATCTTCCTTAACTTTTGTTGAAAAGGTTGGGTCTGGGGTTTCATGGGAATAATGTGTTGTATGATGTTAGGATCAAAGGTTTTTAGGTCGTCGTATGTCCAGGAAAAAACATCTTTGAATTCCTTAAACAACTTAATAAATGCTACCTTTTCTTGCTCAGAACACCCCAACCCCAAATTGATGCACTGTGGGTTGTCTTTAGTTCCCAAATTTACTTTTTCATGTGTCAAGGAGGAACTATTCGTTTTACAATTCACTGTTTTTCTGAACTTATCATGAAGATCATTAAAAATTTATAACCTAGCAATAGACTTCGGGATAGAGTTTACCATGTCTGATGCAGATTTCGGGGATCTCAGATCTAGTATTACCGTAAAGTCGTGAATATTTTCATCATGGGTGCCTTCGTCGATCACTGCGCCCTGGAAAGTTTCTTCCATATGCAGAAAACTGATGATCTGTTTCTCGTCATCGAAGACTCTCCAATTCGTGATGTTGTCCGGGATGGATGGTCTGAACAACAATTTGACGGAAAATGCATTGGGAGATAGGCCTTCTTCAGGAAATTTTTTTGAAGCAACGTTAGCTAACATATCATCTTCAAAATTATTCAATCTAGGAACATAATTTATGTTAAAATAAGAAAACTTGTTCATCAAATTCCATACCTCAGTCTGATAGCTTTTAAGGTGCAGAGATAAACAATGGATAGAATTTTTTACCTATCTAACCATGATTTATGAATCACCAAAGACAGTCAAATTTTGAATGTTCAAATCTAGTGCTTTTCTGAGACCTTGCAGGAGTGCCTCATATTTGGCTATGTTGTTTGTACATTCGAATTCTAACCGGAAAGCAATCAAAGTCTTGTTACCTGCCGGATCGATGAGCACACACCTCGCACCATCTCCTTCCTTAGATTTTGACCCGTCGAAGTAAAGAGACCATATTTGATGTTCGTCAAATGCATGTGACCACTAAGAGAAGGCTGTTGACTGTGTGCATGTCATAATTTCAGATTGTTGTTCCGGGTTAGTGATGGTAGAAGTTTCGGCCATGAAATTTCTGAAAAAAGTGTCCATCCTCTGTATTTCAGGCGAATTGGCAGAAGCAGTGAATGGTTCATTGGGATCATTTAAATCAGTTACCATGAAATTAAGATAACGTTCATGATTTACCTTGATTCTGTTAGGCTTTCCATTCTCGGGTAGCGACAAGTGAGACCAATCTGTTGCAAAATAGCCATGTAATTGTTCTGACCAATCTCTACTTAAAAACAAACCATATACTTTCGAGATATCTACAACAATGATATCAATCACTTGATGGACTTTAGGATTAGATGATAATCTGATAAACACATTTTTTAATTCACCTATCACTTTAACACTAGTTCGATCAAGCTGGATAATTTTCAAGATGGACGGTTGAACTTCGGCATTAATTTTTTGACAGATAGACCAAGGCATTACATTAGATGATGCACCTGAGTATACGATACATTTATGTACATTCCTATTGAAAATTTCAAAAGTCAACAAAAATGGAGGGACATTTCTGCGAGTATTAACAGTAGAAGTTTGTTGTTTTTTAATCACAGCCCCTGAAACTAATTTATCTACATTTGTTACACTATTTACAGGAAGGTCTCTTTTATCATGAGGTTCAGATGTCATTTTGGTGGAGGCTTTCTGAGGATTTTTGGGTCTTTTTTCAACACCTTTGTTGTTGTTCGGATTGTTGTTTTTGTTGTTTTCCGCAATATTTTGCAACATCTTTTGCAAGAGAAAAGGGAATTTTAATAATTTGTAAACATAAATGTTAGCCCTAAGTTTCTTTAGATCCTCAATCAAATCATAATCTAAACTTGGGTTTGTTGAATTCTGTTTAGTTGATTTAGACTATTTTGGAGGCACAGTAGTTGCAATTTCAGAAGAAGGCTTATTTGTTGTCTTGCTCCTGGTATTGTACGGATGCACTGTTTCGAAATTAGCTTGAAAAATGCTATCCGAAAAATGTCCAAAAATGTTTGGAGAGGATTCATCATCTTCTACTGTCTCTTGTTCAACTACTTCTTCAAGAATCTCGGGAGGAATCAAGTTATCATGTGCTTCTAGGATCGTTTGAATAACAAATTGTAAGATTTCTAGATTTAGGCCTTCAGAATTTGAGTTAGGTCGGTTTGTGGGAAAAGTATTCCTAAAAGGGTGTTTGTAAGGGCCTTTGCTTGAAGAAGCTTCTTCAACCAACCTTTTCAAATCTATAACTTGATTGGATAACTTGTGAACGACTTTCTGTAAGTTTTCTAGATCCAAACTCTCTGGTTGAGCTGTGTTTTGGGGAGGTCTAGGAAGTATTTCAATTTTCTTCTTGGAGGATGAACTAGTCTCTATCTCGTTATCGATATTGTCTTTTAAGATGAGAATATCTTTCTCGATTTGACTCACCTCTTCGAAGGCTTCTACAATGTGGATTTCTTGGACCTCTTTACCCAAATGGCTATGTTTTGATGTAAGGCTTTCGTGTAGTATGCGACAATAAGATTTTTAGCAGGCATCGAATCCATGGGGATTCAGTTCTTTAGTGTCAGGAACCTTTGATTAAAGTCTTTTATCTTTTCTTAGGGGTTAATTTTTAAACTAGAAATCTCCATGACTAGAACTTTGGGAGACTTTTCATCTCCAAACTTCTCAAGGAAATAGGACTCAAATTTATCCCATGACACGATGGTGTGGGGCTGTTGGGAAAAGTACCAGGTAGAGGCATTACCTTCAAAGGTGTAGGGAAACAATCTGCACACTATGTCTTCGTGCTCAACACTACGGAGCCTAATGGCTAGCATAAACTTTTTGATGTGATCTTCAATGATATTCTTGGAGTCTCGGTCAAATTTAGGGAGCCATTTCTCTGGGTGTTTAGGAAAAGGATGTTGGGGCCCAGGTATTGCCACTGCATCTTGGTCGAGCCAGGGTATGGCGGGATTGTTCAGATTGGCCATAGGTGTGGGTGGTGTCGAAGGCTGAGATGAGGAACTGCCTTCGTCTGACGATTCTTCTCCAGAAGAAGAAGGAGATGAAGGGGGTGGTGATGGTGGAATACCAAATCCTCCTGCTGCAGGAGTGAGAATATGATCTTGATCTGTAGGATTTAAAGTAAGATCAGTACCTTCGATTTGTTCCCTAATATCAGAGAATTCTAATGGTTGGATCAAAGGTCGACCTGTTTGTCTGATATGGGCTAAGGCATTGTGCGTTCTTATGAGGGATTGACGAACAATCTCTTATATGTCGCCACCTGGGGGATTTGGAGTTACTGGTTCAACTGTGATCTGTGGATCGTCATTTGATGTATTTTTTGTTTGAGGGACAATTTTGTCATCTGAACGACTTCTAGTTACTATAGGTGAGCAGGTAGGTGGGGGAGGAGTCTTGCGACCTCCTCGTGCCATTAATAGTTTTCAGGCCCTCCTTCTAACGCCATTTGTTGACGGGAGAAATTGACTGCTCATCAATTGGAGGAGTGAATCCAGTCCGAGGTTGTCTAATTAACCCAGGCCGTTTGGGTTAATTCACTCCGACGGGTTTTGTGGCTCCGTTGGCCAATCTAAGTCCTAAAGAAAGAAAAAAATAACTAAAGGAAAAACAATAACCTAATAAATAACGATTACTAAAATCTATAAGTACATTTAAATATATATATGTACAATTTATTTAACTTAAATATGATCAATAACTTTATATACAATCTGTACAAAACACGAGTTTTAATCTAAACTCGTAAAAATCAAATGTGAATTAGTTACTTTAACAACAGTAATAAAGAAAAGTGAAAATACTATTTAATTTTTTGGTTTATTTTCTTGGATGAATACATTCATGAAATCGAATATTAAAGTACTTAATCGAACATAAAATTGTAGTTAATGGAAATCATACCATATATATAAAACTTATAAAATAAACAAGCAAACGAAATAAAATAATAGACTAACCTATTAATGCATCCAATGTCTGTTCAACAGGGAATATCCATCCACCTTATCCAGGAAGTAAACCTGCAATGGATCGTAATGTTGTTCCGAACAAAAGAGAAACAATGCACTGGAGATTGAGTTTTGATAACAGAACATGAGAAGGACGCAGCTACATTGATGTAATGATTTACAAGTAATTACGATGAGATAAATCTTCCTATAAGAACTTGCATGCAGATATTCAACAGAAATTAGAGATGAATCTCCTAATTTAAATTGGATAGATGATCACTGTGTATATATTGTATCTGAAACATAAGATATGGGCAACATATAAAATGAATCATGTCAAATGATAATAAATCATGATGACTAAAGAAATCACCATCTATTATCAAATCAACATAAACATAACCTGAATCAAAACATCATTCAGAAAAGCTAAAGTTGTAACGTGCATTCTGTTTCATTCAAGTCTGCGATAAAAATGCCCATACTCTTTCCCTAGGCTAAGATGATCAATGTTTACAAAATGATATGTTTATATAGGTTTCAGGAAACATGACTTTTTCCTGTTGATAAGATCAAATTGGTTTCAAAAAATAAAGGGGGATGCAACCACCTTGATTTCAGTAGATACTAAGAAACTACCAACAGTCTAATTCTTTTTACTCAAAATACAAAAATGTTATGGATGGGAGATCTTAAAAAGTGTCTGATATCATCTTTGAAATCATGGGCTCCTTAAAATCACATGACCTGTAGTTGTCAAACACTTCTCCTTCCCTTGGATGATGGATTCAAGTCTATTTTTTTCGTTTGGCAACATATCAACTTGGTCTCTTAAAGACTTGAATCGTGACTGTAGCAGTCGGACATCGGTATAGTATCTGTCAATCCACAATCAACACACATCACATTGTGACTGTAAGGAGTTTGCATTAGAATGAACAGCATTATGGGTCGGTGAATCCTCCATGCGGATGGTAGATTTATCACAGAGCTATATACCAAGGAATTATGGGTTATCTTTCAAACAAGGAGGTAGATTATCGACATAGTTATAGGGTCGGTCAGGGTATAACCCGAATGACATGGGGTACTCTTCAGCAAGGAATTTGTCAATTTCTAATTCTGAGCCTTCACTCACTTCAATCATTCTGATCGTGTCTGCATGGGGTTTCATTTTATTTCGAAGACTTCGAGAAATTAACTGACCAACTCTTTTGTTTTTGAAATTGACATCAACACTACCTTTTAACTTCTTTCCTGTAGGTTGCTTCACTATTTTAGTACAATCATTTCGATGTGTAACCAATTGACTGTCTTTTCGAATGAAATTATAGTAGCTTGAAGGTTCCCTGTTAGGGTAAAAATCACAAGCCTGGAGAGGTGGAAGAGAGGCCGTTGGGTTCACAAGGGTTTCCTCAATGACTGGCTTATCTACTTCTCCCAACTCAGGGTTACCAAAACCATTTCACGTAATGAATGAATCCCAACAGTCATTTTGTGATTCTAACTCATGCATGAGGATTATTTTAATGAGGCCATGGTGAAATAGACTTGAATCTGACCTCTATTTCCTAAATCTTTTCCCCATTTTATACAGACTTCTGAGTAAATAATAAGACATATTGAACGGAAAACCAATAAAACTCATAAGTAGGCGTAAATGATATAGGAAAACAAGTCTGAATCATCCCTCACATGAGATGAATTGCTTCACTACAACAAGTAAATCATGCCACCTAGGTTTCAAGAACGAAATTGGCATACCTCGATCACAACTGATTTTTTTTCATGCGGTAAATAGTAAAGTCCAAGGGACTTCCTCCACTTTCACGTTTTTGAACCATTTATGACCAACCACTGGCAATCCTGTGGCTTGACTTAGGAACTCTTTGGTTACCTCCAATTTCACATCACTGATTTTTACCCTACAACCATCAAAGGTTAAGGAAAACTCTTGGGTGACCTGAAGATTAAAACCTTGAAACTTTTTCGATGAAAATATGCCAACCATTCCTTTCCAAATCTTCCCTCGCATTATCATATGAGAGCAGGGTTTGGATGTCGTTTGGTTCGACCGTTACCACTGGAGCCATACTTAATGGACTGGTGATTAACACGCAAAACACAGGTAGGGTTTGCAAAAATGAAACAGAGCCATAGCCCTGAGCTTTATCAATACATGATGTGATGATTCAAACGATGGGCAAGGTGTTTAATCAAAATGCGTGTGAAGAGTTTTGTGAAACCGCAGACCATGCTAAGGAGTAATGGCATCCTGTACATTGTATTCCACCTTGGCATTGGGTACATGCTAGGACCAGAGTACTCAGAAAACATAGTGTGTGCATCATAGTTTGATTGAAAAGTTAGGTAGGTTTACAAAAATCAAATAGTCAAAAGTTTCATGAAAGAAATATGATAAAAAATCAAACCAAAATCCATACAAAAAAAATCGAATATCAAATGGTGGGGGTCTTTCGTTCATACAACCATAAATCTCTTAGCCATACTTAGAATTCAAAGGGTCACAAACAAGGAGAGAAACATGCTCATATCAAGAAATCACAATTTTGTAATAAACCATATGATTTCAATGAAATTTTATAACAAAATAGTAACGATAGTTGTGAGTTTTCATGCTTTCAGTCATGAAAATGAAGCATGAATAGATGATAGGTAAAATGTGACGATTTACAACTGTCGTTCAGAGAAATGCTCATAAAGAGTAATAAAATTTCATAGATCCTGTGTAGGCAGCTTATAAAAATAATAATCACATAATCGTTGCCAACAATGGCAACATGTTGGGAGAAGAAGTTATATTTGTCACACGAACGAGTTCAGGTTAGAATAATCTGGAAAAATTCAAATCGAAAACAACCAAAAAAAACTGTTTGAACATCTCAAATAATCATAACGCAGTCTGGTTTCAGACAACTTTTACTTTTAAAGAAACGAAACCGGTTACAATCTTGGAAAAAGAGAGCCACGATGTTAAGTTAAAATCTTCAATACTGTTGACAGGGCTGCTGCTGCCCACAGGAATCTATAGCCTCGCCAGGGATGTCAATTAACCCACTTTGATATCTGTATCCTATCAAGAAATTCTAGATCAGAACGAAGGATGTTTAAGGTCAAAACATAATCCATATGTGAGAATTTTCTTTTACCTGACATTGCTTCGCTGCCAATGGGCATGTTCAGTACCCCGACAAAGTTATCTTGGTGTCATCCATGCATTTACCCACTGCCAGTAGACCTGTTCAGTGCCCCAACAGGTTTACAAGCACTTCCCATAACTCTCTAAAAGTTTATATTATAGTTTTTAAAGATATTCAATAGAGCGGGGTGACACTGAAAATTCTAGTTTTTTAACACATCTTGATATGTCACAGACCTTGAAATTTTTTTTTTCGCTTTCCTTCATCAAGATCTAGAAATAGTTTATTAATAAAACCGACTTTCAAGAATAGGGAGACATCATTGAGTTGTTCTCTTAAAGAACAGGGACAGTGTAAAAATGATTTTTTATAGATGCTAATGAATACTTTCAATTGCATATTGAAACCAAGAAAACGCTTCTCAAACAAAAGTCATCTTTAACAAGGCTACAATTTCAGAGAAATACAACAATTGATGTTTTGACAACTTTCAACAGTCATTTTCGAGGGGAAGTTTTTCTGTTTTCTTTGTCTGAGATAGCCCGTGGTGCAGGCATGTGTTTCAAAAGAAAGACCGATAAGCAAAACAAACCAGAAAAGAAAAACAAATAGCAAATAAAACAAAACAAAAAATATTTGCAAAGGGTGTATGGGAGCAACATCAGGTAAAGAACTTTTTTAGAGCTTGGCCATTCACCGGAAAGGTGTCTGGCTGTCCCTCTAGATTCTGTAAGCGAAAGGAACTGGGACCCAGTTTCTTAGAATTTAAAAATGGTCCCAACCACAAGTTATGAAACTTAGTATGCTCTCCTTTTCCCTCATGAGATTTGTCCCACTTTAGGACCAGGTCACCTACCTCAAAATTTATGTCAGAGGTGGAATTGAAATCAAACCAGTTTTTAACAATGAGTTGATGTTGATCTAATTTTCATTTTGCTTGAGACCTTACTTCCTCTAATTTTAACAAAGTGTTAATTTGACTCTCCAAGGGGGGACAGTCTTCTTCCTTTACCTTCTACAATAACTGTAGAGATGAGAGAAGGACATGCGATGGAAGAATCGCTTCCCTGTCATAAACGAGAAATAAAGGTGAGTTACCCACAACAATTTTAGGAGTTACTCTGTCAGCCGAGATTACGTTCAACAGTGCGTTATGCCAATTTTTATGGTTTTCAGAGACCGTTCTCTTGATAATTTTGATCAGATTTTTATTAGTTGATTCTGCCAAACCATTGCCTTGGGGGTAATAGTTGGAAGAGTACTTTAATTTAATTCCTTTTTCTAGACCAAAATCACTCATTTCAAGAGACGAAAAATAGGAAGCATTGTCAAATACTAAGCTTTCAGGAATACCGAAACGAGTGATGATATTTGAATTCAGAAAGGATATCACCTGGCTAGTATTTACAACTTTTAATGGGGTAGCCTCGGACCACCTGGTGAAATATTTTATGGTTGTTATGATGTATTTATGCTACTGCGAGGATACCGGATTGATTGGGCCAATAATATCCAGGCCCCACTGCTGAAAAGGGGAGTCTACCGAAACTTGTTGCAAAGGGAATGTTGGTTTCTATATCCATCCAGATGCTTTTTGACAAATCACACACTTGTGACATAAGGCATGAGAATCTTTGAAAAGGGTAGGCCAGTAATAACCTTCTCTTAATACTTTGTGGGCGGTGGTGTCTCCACCGAAATGCCCACCACCTTCCCCTGCATGTAACTCCAATAAGACTTTTTCTGCTTCATCTTTTTCAAGAAAGCGCATAAGTATTCCATAAAAAATTTGGTGAAACAAAATACCATTAATCAACTGAAAAGAAACAGATTTTAATCTTAGTGCTCTCCTTTTTTGGGGATCAAGGTGACGGGGAGCTGATCTATGTATAAGACAAAATTTGATGTCGTCGTACCAGGAACTAACAAGGTTTTGTGCACAACAGAATTGATTTTGATGGTGATGATCTGGATTTAACATATCAGTTTCATTTCGCTGTCCTACAGCTGAATCAGCGACCAACTTACATAAACCTTGGCCTCTAACAATTTGTGTTGGGGTGATTTCTATGTCATATTCTTGTAAGGATGTGACCTAGTTTGCCCTTTTTTTGCCTAGTTCTTTCTGTACTAACAAATTTCTGACAGTCGGGTAAGGGACAACGATTTTCGTCCTAAATTTCAACAGATAAGATTGAAAGTGTTTTATTGATTTAAAAACAACATAAGCTTGTTGATCTACTGCTGGGTAATTAAGTTCTTCTCCCTTGAAGGATGAGCTCATAAAGGCAATTGGGATTTTATTGTTTTCAGCGTTCTTTTGAGTTAGGACAACAACATAAAATCGGTCAGAGGCAAACGTGTAGAGGGTTAAGTCTCGCGAAAAATCAGGGCTCAATAGAGAAGGAGCATCTATTATGACATTTTTTATTGAATTGAAAGCCTAACTTTCTAAAGGTCCCCAATGGTACTGTACATCTTTTTTTATTAAGTTTTGTAATGGTCTCACCATTTCTGAAAAGATGGGGATGAATTTCCTAACAAAGTTTATCTGTCCTAAGAAAGATTGCATGGAATTTTTTGACGAGGGAGGGGGGAGTTTTGAAATGACTTGGGTCCTTTCAGGGTCGATACTCATCCCTTCATTTGATACAATGAATCCGAGGAGCTTATCTTGTTCTACTACGAAGACAATTTTTTTAGGATTTAAAGAAATGACGTACTTATGACATCGCTATAGAACAGATCTTAAATGAGCTAGATGATCTCTATTTTTTGAAAAGACAGTGACGTCATCTAGGTAAACTACTACAGATTGATTGATTTAACCATGGAAAGCGATATCCATCACTCTCTGAAAAGTGGCACCAACGTTTATGAGCCCAAAGAGCATCTTTCTATAAGCATAGGTGCCCCATGGGGTACGGAAAGTAGTTTTGAGCTGGTCTAGGGGAGACATAAGGACTTGGTTATACCCTGAAAAACCATCCAACAAGGATAATCTTTCAAAGTCAGACACTTGTTGAAGGATCTTCTCCCTGGGAGGGACAGGGTAGTTGTCTTTATCAGATGCTTGGTTAAGATTTTACAAATCGACACATAGTTGGATTTCACCACTCTTCTTTCTGACAGGGACAAGATTAGAGACCCATTGTGTGTGCCTTACTAGGAAGATTATTTTAGCATTTAGGAGTTTGTTTAATTCCTTCTTGACTGTTGGTTCGAGTTTTGGGTGCATCTTCCTTAACTTTTGTTGAAAAGGTTGGGTCTGGGGTTTCATGGGAATAATGTGTTGTATGATGTTAGGATCAAAGGTTTTTAGGTCGTCGTATGTCCAGGAAAAAACATCTTTTAATTACTTAAACAACTTAATAAATGCTACCTTTTCTTGCTCAGAACACCCCAACCCCAAATTGATGCATTGTGGGTTGTCTTTAGTTCCCAAATTTACTTTTTCATGTGTCAAGGAGGAACTATTCGTTTTACAATTCACTGATTTTCTGAACTTATCATGAAGATCATAAAATTTTTCTAACCTAACCAAAGATTTCGAGATAGAGTTTACCATGTCTGATGCAGATTCCAGGGATCTTGGATCTAGTATTACCGTAAAGTCATGAAGATTTTCATCATGGGTGCCTTCGTCGATCACTGCGCCCTGGAAAGTTTCTTCCATATGAAGAAAACTGATGATCTATTGATCGTCATCGAAGACTCTCCAATTCGTGATGTTGTCCAGGATGGATAGTCTAAACAACAATTCGATGGAAAATGCATTAGGAGATAGGCCTTCTGCAGGAAAAAGTTTTGAAGCGACGTTAGCTAACAAATCATCTTCAGAATTATTCAATCTAGGAATATAATTTATGTTAAAAGAAGAAAACTTGTTCATCAAATTCCATACCTTAGTCTGATAGGTTTTAAGGTGTGGAGATAAACAGTGGATAGAATTTTTTACCTGTCTAACCACGATTTATGAATCACCAAAGACAATCAAATTTTGAATGTTCAAATCTAGTGCTTGTCTGAGACCTTGCAAGAGTGCCTCATATTCAGTCGTGTTGTTTGTACATTCAAATTCTAACCAGCAAACAATCAAATTCTTGTTACCTACTGGATCGATGAGCACGCACCCCGCGCCATCTCCTTCCTTAGATTTTGACCCGTCGAAGGAAAGAGACCATATTTGATTTTCGTCATATGCATGTGCCCATTAAGAGAAGGCTATTGACTGTGTGCATGTCATAATTTCATATTGTTGTTCCAGGTCAGTGATGGTAGAAGTTTCATCCATGAAATTGCCGAAAAAAGTGTCCATCCCCTATATTTCAGGCGAATTGGCAGAAGCAGTGAATGGTTCATTGGGATCATTTAAATCAGTTACCGTGAACTTAAGATAACGTTCACGATTTACCTTGATTTTGTTAGGCTCTCCATTCTCGAGCAGCCACAAGTGAGACCAATCCATTGCAAAATAGCCATGTAATTGTTCTGACCAATCTCTACTTAAAAAAAAAACCATATACTTCTGGGATATCTACAACAATGATATCAATCACTTGATGGACTTTAGGATTAGATGATAATCTGATAAACACATTTTTTAATTCGCCTATCACTTTAACACTAGTTCGATCAGGCTGGATAATTTTCAAGCTGGACGGTTGAACTTCGGCATTAATTTTTTGACAGACAGAACAAGGCATTACGTTAGACGATGCACCTAAATCTATCATATAGTTATGTACATTCCTATTGAAAATTTCAAAAGTCAACAAAAAGGGAGGGAAATTTCTGTGAGTATTAACAATAGAAGTTTGTTGTTTTTTAATCGCAGACCTTGAAACTACTTTATCTACATTTGTTACACTATTTGCAGGAAGGTCTCTTTTATCATGAGGTTTGGATGTCATTTTGGCGGAGGCCTTCTGAGGAGTTTTGGGTCTTTTTTCAACACCTTTGTTGGTGTTTGGATTGTTGTTTTTGTTGTTTTCCGCAATATTCTGCAGCATCTTTTGCAAAAGAAAAGGGAATTTTAATAATTCGTAAACATAAATGTTAGCCCTAAGTTTCTTTAGATCCTCAATCAAATCATAATCTAAACTTGGGTTTGCTGAATTCTGTTTAGTCTCAATTGATTTAGACTGTTTTGGAGGCACAATAGTTGCAATTTCAGAAGAAGGCTTATTTGTTGTCTTGCTCCTGGTATTGTAAGGATGCACTGTTTCAAAATAAACTTGAAAAATGCTATCCGAAATATGTTTGAAAATTTTTAGAGAGGATTCATCATCTTCTACTGTCTCTTGTTTAGCTACTTCTTCAGGAATCTCGGGAGGAATAAAGTTATCATGTGCTTCTAGGATCGTTTGAATAGCAAATTGTAAGCTTTCTAGATTTAGGCCTTTAGAATTTGAGTTAGGTCAGTTTGTGGGAAAGGTCTTCCTAAAAGGGGGTTTGTAAGGCCCTTTGCTCGAAGAATCTTCTTCAGCCGACCTTTTCAAATCTATAACTTGATTGGATAACTTCTGAATGACTTTATGTAATTTTTCTAGATCCGAACTCTCTGGTTGAGCTTTGTTTTGGGGAGGTCTAGGAAGGATTTCAATTTTCTTCTTGGAGGATGAACTAGTCTCTATCTCATTAACGGTATTGTCTTTTAAGATGAGAATATCTTTCTCAATTTGACTCGCTTCTTCGAAGGCTTCTAACAATGTGGCTTTCTTGGACCTCTTTACCGAAATGGCTATGTTTTGATGTAAGGATTTCGTGTAGTATGCGACAATAAGATTTTCGGTAGGCATCGAATCCATGGGGATTCATTTCTTTAGTGTCAAGAACCTTTGATTAAAGTCTTTTATCTTTTCTTTGGGGTACATTTTTAAACTAGAAAGCTCCATGACTAGAACTTTAGGAGACTTGTCGTCTCCGAACTTCTCAAGGAAACATAACTCGAATTTATCCCATGACATGATGGTGTGGTGTTGTTGGGAAAAGTACCAGGTAGAGGCATGGCCTTCAAAGGTGTAGGGAAACAATCTGCACACTACGTCTTCATGCTCAACACTACGGAGCCTAATGGCTAGCATAAAAATTTTGATGTGATCTTCAATGATCTTCTTAGAGTCTGGGTCAAATTTAGGGAGCCATTTCTCTGGGTGTTTAGGTAAAGGATGTTGGGGCCCAGGTATGGCCATTGCATCTTGGTTGAGCCAGAGTTTGGTGGGATTGTTTGAATTGGCCATAGGTGTGGGTGGTGTTGAAGGTTGAGATGAGGAATTGCCATCGTCTGAGGATTCTTCTCCAGAAGAAGAAGGATATGAAGGGGGTGGTGATGGTGGAATACCAGATCCTCCTGCTGCAGGAGTGAGAATATGATCTAGATCCGTAGGATTTAAAGTAAGATCAGTACCTCCGAGTTGTTCCCTGATATCAGAGAAGTCTAATGGTTGGCTCAAAGGTCGACCTGGTTGAATGATACGGGCTAAGGCATTGTGCGTTCTTATGAGGGATTGACGAACAATCTCTTGTATGTCACCACCTGGGGGATTTGGAGTTATTGGTTCAACTGTGATCCGTGGATCATCGTTTGATGTGGTTGTTGTTTGAGGGACAATGTTGTCGTCTGAATGAATTCTAGTTACTATAGGTGAGCGGGTAGGTGGGGGAGGATTCTTGCAACCTCATCGTGCCATTAATAGTTTTAAGGCCCTCCTTCTAGCGCCATTTGTTGATGGGCGAAATTGACCGCTCGTCAACTGGAAGAGTGAATCTGATCTGTGGTTGTCTAATTAACCCAAGCCCTTTGGGTTAATTCACTCTGACAGTTTTTGTGGCTCTGTTGGTCGATCTAAGTCCTAAAGAAAGAAAAAAATAACTAAAGGAAAAACAATAACCTAATAAATAACAATTACTAAAATCTATAAGTACATTTAAATATATATATGTACAATTTATTTAACCGAAATATGATCAATAACTTTATATACAATCTGTACAAAACATGAGTTTTAATCTAAACTCGTAAAAATCAAATGTAAGTTAGTTTCTTTAACAACAGTAATAAAGAAAAGTGAAAATACTATTTAATTTTTTGGTTTATTTTCTTGGATGAATACATTCATGAAATCGAATATTAAACTACTTAATCGAAAAGAAAATTATAGGTAATGGAAATCATACCATATATATATAACTTATAAAATAAACAAACAAATGAAATAAAATAACAGACTAACCTATTAAGGCATCCAATTTCTGTTCAACAGGGAATATCGAGCCACCTTATCCGGGAAGTAAACCTGCAACGAATATTAATGTTGTTCCGAACAAAAGCGAAACAATGCGTTGGAGATTGAGTTTTGATAATAGAACATAAAAAGGACACAGATACAGTGATCTAATGATTTACAATTAATTACGACGAGATAAATCTTCCTATAAGAACTTGCATGCAGACATTCAATAGAAATTAGAGCTGAATCTCCTAATTTAAATTGGATAGATGATCACTGTGTATATATTGTATCTGAAACATAAGATATGGGCAGCATATAAAATGAATCATGTCAAATGATAATAAATCACGACGACTAAAGAAATCACCATCTATTATCAAATCAACATAAACATAACCTGAATCAAAACATCATACAAAAAAGCTAAAGCTGTAACGTGAATTCTATTTCATTCAAGTCTGCGATAAAAATGCCCATACTCTTGCCCCAGACTGAGATGATCATTTTTTACAAAATGATATGTGTATATAGGTTTCAGGAAACATAACTATTTCCTATTGATAAGATCAAATTGGTTTCAAAAAATAAAGGGGGATGCAACCACCCTGATTTCACTAGATACCAAAAAAATACCAACAGTCTAATTCTGTTTACTCAAAATACAAAATTGATATGGCTGGGAGATCTCAAAAAGTGTCTCATATCATCTTTGAAATCATGGGCTCTTTAATTATCCTGAAAACGAAAGAAAATAAGAAGATCTCAGATATGTTTTATGTCATCAAATCAAATAATTCGAATTTTCTTAACTGGCTACAAAATCTTGCGATTTTGTAGCTAGTTATAATAGGAAATGCAATCTTATTTTATTGAATAAACAAAATAGCCTAATATTAATAATAAAAATATTTTATTCAATCAAACCAAATATCCTAACTTAAGAATGACACAATCATGCTATTAAATTAAAAAAAAATCATACCTCTAATCATGAAATGAAAACATATCAAGAAACTTTGGAGTTAACGATAGCTGAAGTTGCCTCTACGTTTTTTAAAATCACATGACCTGTAGTTTTCAAATACTTATCCTTCTCTTGGATGATGGATTCAAGTCTGTTGTTTTCGTTTGTCAACATATCAACTTGGTCTCTTAAAGACTTGACTCGAGACTGTAGCAGTGGGACATCGATATAGTATATGTCGATCCATGATCGGCACACATCACATTGTGACTGTAAGGAGTTTGCATTAGAATGAACAACATTATGGGTCGGTGAATCCTCCATGCAGATGGTAGATTTATCACAGAGCCAGATACCAGGGAATTCTGGGTTATCTTTCAAACAAGGAGGCAGATTATTGAAATAGTTATAGGGTCAGTCAGGGTATAGCCTAAATGACACGGGGTCCTCTTCAGCAAGGAATTTGTCAATTTATGAGTCTGAGCCTTCGCTCACTTCAATCATGCTGATTGTGTCTACATGAGGTTTCTTTTTATTTCTAATACTTCAAGAAATTAACCGACCAACTCTTTTGTTTTTTAAATTGACATCAACACTACCTTTTAACTTCTTTCCTGTAGGTTGCTTCACAGTTTTAGTACAATCCTTTGGATGTGTAACCGGTTGACTTTCCTATCGAATGATCTTAGTGTAGCTCAAAGGTTCGTTTTTAGGGGGAAAATCACAAGCCTGGAGAGGTGGAAGAGAAGTCGTTGGGTTCACAAGGGTTTCCTCAACGACTGGCTTATCTACTTCTCCCAACTCAGGGTTACCAAAACCATTTCGCGTAATGAACGAATCCCAATAGTCATTTTGTGATTCTAACTGATGCATGAGGATGATTTTAATGAGGCCATGGTGAAGAAGACTTGAATCCGACCTCTGTTTCCTAAATGTTTTCCCCATTTTATACAGACTTATGAGTAAATAATAAGGCATATTCAACGGAAAACCAATAAAACTCATAAGTAGGCGTAAATGATATAGGAAAACAACTTTGAATCGTCCCTCACATGTCATGAATTGCTTCACTATAGCAAGTAAATCATGCCACATAGGTTTCAAGAACGAAATTGGCATACCTCGATCACAATTGGTTATTTTTCGTGACGTAAATAGTAAAGTCCAAGGGACTTCCTCCACTTTCATGTTTTTGAACCATTTCTGACCAACCACTGGCAATCCCGTGTCTTGACTTAGGAACTCTTTGGTCAATTCCAATTTCAAATCACCGATTTTTTCTCTACAGCCATCAAAGGTTAAGGAAAACTCTTGGGTGACCTAAAGATTAAAACCCTAAAACTTTTTCGATGAAAATATGCCAACCATTCCTTTCCAAATCTTCCCTATCATTATCATATGAGAGCAGGGTTTGGATGTCGTTCAGTTTGACCCTTACCACTGGAGCCATACTGAATGGACAGGTGATTAACGCACAACACAGAGGTAGGGTTTGCAAAAATGAAACAGAGCCATAGCCTCGAGCTTTATCAATACATGTTGTGATGTTTCAAACGATGGGAAAGGTGTTTAATGAAAATGCGTGTGAAGTGTTTTGTGAAACCCGAGACCATGCTAAGGAGTAATGGCATCTTGTACATTGTATGCCACCTTGGCATTGGGTACATGCTAGGACCAGAGTACTCTGAAAACATAGTGTGTGCATCATAGTTTGATTGCAAAGTTAGGTACGTTTACAAAAATCAAATAGTCAAAAGTTTCATGAAAGAAATATGATCAAAAATCAAACCAAAATCCATACAAAAAAAATTGAATATCAAATGGTGGGGGTCTTTCGTTCATACAACCATAAATCTCTTAGGCATGCTTAGAATTGAAAGGGTCACAAACAAGGAGAGAAACATGTTCATAGAAAGAAATCACAATTTTGTAATAAACCATATGCTTTCAATGAAATTTTAAAACAGAATAGTAACGATAGTTGCGAGTTTTCATGCTTTCAGTCATGAAAACGAAGCATGAATAGATGATAGGTAAAATGTGACAATTTACAACTATCGTTTAGAGAAATTCTCATAAAGAGTAATAAAATTTCATAGACCCTGTGTAGGCAACTTATAAAAATAATAATCACATAATCACTGCCAACACCTACATATACACATGTTGTAATATAGGTAGGGCACATATCTATGGAAAAATCATGCTTTTATCTCTGGGATTTGCAAAAAGGGACTTCAAGTCTGCATAGGGAAATGGAAATAGGCCTTCTGTGCAATATTGCATGGGGTGAGGAAAATATTTCTATAACATATGCCCCCTAATGTGTGAGGCTAGAGGAGTATCTGTGATGGCCGAAATACATTATAAGACCCAGAAGTGGAGTAATGGGTACCGAGCTGGAAGAACTAGTTGCTCATTACAATTTGTACTAACTTTGCATACATAGCTACCAATTTGAATTACACTGCAGATCCATGTGAAAATATACCAAACAACTGTCCATGGACATGAATAGGAAAATACAAATGTGGTTACATGCCAAAGGTTGTCATAGTCACGAACAAGGCCCAGTAAAACCAATCTCAAAATCAATCTAAATATTTATGTATACAATGGAGTATAATTTGATCTCGCATGATCACTGAAGTCACACAGGTACTAGTCCAATGAAAAGATAGCAACACATCAGGAAAGTTGCGACTATAAAATGATGTCTTCAAGTCTTCTACACAATCTTCCAAAGGTGCAAGTTTACATCATGTGAATAAAGGAGTTGAGGTCGAACACAATGAGACTTCATTTGATTGCCGATCATTGAGGTATATCATTAACAAATGTGAGACAACCTACCAATGATGAAAGTATATCAAGGAAACGAGTAAATTCTTACAAGTGTGAATAAAGGATTCGGGTTCGAACACTTGAAGAATTCATCGATCAGGAGACATTGATGCATTCCCAACTGTCGATGGAGAGAGAACTTGCCACTAATGACTGCAAGCCTCTAGGTACTCATAGGACACTAGGTATCATCTCCATAATATATGAGCTGAAGTCGATGGAAGGAGAGCCACTGAAAGGATATAATTAAGGAATCTCTCATCATTCAGCACGAGGTACACAGTAGGAACTTAATGATTTGGAGGAAATCGGAAAAAGAACATGTTCACGAACCAATGACCATGTGCATCTTCCGCGTGTGTCAGGTGCAAGAGGTACATGAAAAAGACCCTTTGAATAGCATCCAATGAGGAAAAATGATGACAAAGGCGAGGAAACCACAAATAAGGCTAATGGAATCCAAGACACTGCACGAATCCCAATGTGTGAATAAATTTCTTGTCGTCGAACATAAGGGAAACCACCTAGTCAACAACCAATTATGAAATGTCGAATGATGGGTTCAAGGTTACCTACCAATTAGGAAAGTAGAACTAGGGTGCACAATAGGACTACAAATTCATGTGATTCTGAGACAAACTAAGGGTATGGCCGACATGAAAATTCAAGAGTTCTGAGGAATGGCTGACATAAGTTGATAGACATCCTTTGAACAAGAGAATGAGACATATGGAAGACTCTGGTAGCATATAATCAATGATGAAACCATGAGATGTAGGAGGCATCAATCAAATTCTCCATAGGGACTGGAAGAGAAACTAGTCAAGGGATTAAACTCTTTATAAAGAGCTCATCTTCCTAAGGCCATGATAAACCCAAAATTATGATGACAAGTGGAATCGAGAATTTTGTGCTTTGTTCAAAGGTGATATGACTACTGCCAATATAAGATAATACTCCCTTCTTGCCTGCCTTTTTTGGTTTTTTCATAGTCAAATGAATGCTATGATACAGAGGAGGGAACGAATGTTGCAAGTAAGAAAAACTACTTCCAGTAGTGGAACATACCTATGCTCAATGAAAGGAGGTGCATGTGGGAGATGGAAACTCAGGGGAATGTTCCCTCCTGGGTATAGGGTTTCAAGTTATGAAGGATATAAAGAAGGCTCTACTTGGTGAAGGATGCAAAACTTCTAAGGCAAATAGTTTATAACGCAAAGTGAGAATCAAAAATAGGCTCAATACTGCAAGCAAGGGCATGAGATGCAATCACAACTTCACGGAAAAAATAATGTCGTTTTTCATAATCTTAGTCTACTTGGTTTAAAAAAGGGATAAAATTGTACCAAATAGATGTTCTTTCGAATCCAATTTACGAGTGAGAAAGATACAAGTTCACTTGGAAATCTTTTTTCTTTTTGAAAGCGAGTCCGAAAAGAGCTTAAATAAAACTCATTGAGAGGCTTCTAGGCGGAATGTCATGGAGGAGACCAAGGCTCCCATACTAGAATTATGTGAAAGGTCATCATATTACAAATAGCCGACACAAGCTTGGGAAAACCCAAATCTCTCCAAGTCGAGGAGGATAAAGTGCTAGCGAAGGTTATCTTCTCCATGATATATCGAATAACATCTTTTACTTGAAAAGGCATAGGAGGAGGAATCAGGTACCCCACAAGACCATCCCATTCAAATGGAACCTCTACAAGACTTGGATGGAGAGTACATGGTGAGAGTAAAACTCTCTCTTGTTTAGAAGGTGAAGTACTAGAAATTCTAATGACATAGTATAGAAGGTATAGAACTAGAACTAGAAGAGAAGGATCAATTGCAAAATGCATCGGCGTGACCATTCTTCAACCATTGGTTGAATAGGATGCGAGACAACAAGTTTGAGAGACGCATTATCTCCAAATATAAGACTGGTTTCAGTCAAATATTGCATCGACAGGACCATTAGTTCAACAGGATGCGAGAAAACCAGACCAGGACATGCACCACCCTCAAAAATAGGAGTGGGGTCAGGTGATGATTGCATTGGAATGACTATTGTGTTAATGAAAGGAGAAATAGAGTGTTGGGAAACCAAAGACGACTCAGAACCCAAAGGGCCCCTAGGTGAGAACCAAGCTTTGGGTATCCCAACAATATAAGGACACAAATGAGTAAGGTAATCTCCTTTGCAAGTCTTGCAAACGAACTTGGGCTTACGTTTGACACGTCTAGGCTTCTCAATCAAATGAATGCCCCCAACATCATTTACAATGGTTGGCGACATGCTCTCAGCGTGAATGGCATAGGCTGGAGATTCATCTCCCACATGATGTATGACGCAACCCGCCCCTCACCGAGCAAGTTGCTCCACCAGGACCTTCTAATTCTCACGCCCGAAGAATCAATGCTCTTCAACTCCTCTCGGGAGTTCTCCTACCCACAGCTTTCCTTCTCGGCGGTCTCCCTTTCAGAACTCGGGAAATTGCGCTTCGGGAGTTCGCAGTTCACACAAACACAGTTCACATGCAAAAAAGAACCCCGACCCCCGATGGTCAATGGGTCAACTTTCCCACTATCGGGATTTTCCCTATCTGGAAATTGGGAATGGCGGTGTTATGTTTCACTACCCCTTCAAATCCCCGAACCCCGAACTCCGAATTGACGCCACCTGTCTTCCACTATATCCTGTGGACCCACCTTGTCGCGTCCTCTTCGGGATTTCGCGGATCGCGAATCCACGATGCAAAGTTTCTTCGTGGTCGAGAACCCCAAAGCACCGAACGCCAAAACCCCGAAGTCCGATGACACCTGTCCTTCACTTGCTCTGGAGGTCCCACTTTGCTACGTCACTCCTTCGCTCGTGTGGTTGGGGATCGCGATTTTACTGGTCTCAAGTTACTTGCATAAAAA
>JZKD02S2223978.1:161010-176505 GCA_000966675.3 Picea glauca
CCCTGAATCCCGACTCCTCCAGATCTTCCGCCACGTGTCCACCCTCCGATCAATGGCTCCGATCGACTCGGGAAATCGCCGGTCGCGATTTCAAAGGGATTGAACCCTTGCCTCCGGGAACGCCGAACACCGAAACCCGATCCACAGGGATCCTGCGCCATGTGTCCACGTCCAGATCAATGATGCAGATCCATTTGGGGAATCGCGTCTCGCGATTCTACGAGGTGTGAATCCTCGCCTCGTGCATTCCCGAATGCCGATACCCCGAAGCCCGATGGACTTTGACTCTTCTCCACCTATGCTCACGGGTTATATTCCGCGCATCTTCTCTACGATCTGACGGTCCTCGAGATTTCGCGGAACTTCACGGGGATTTCAACCCGTAGATTCTCTCCCTCTGGAGAACCCTCCAGTCTACCACCTTCTTCCTGTGTGAACTTCACTGGGGTCGGCTCCCACAGCGAGAAAAATAACTATCTCTCCTGAGCTTTGTCCTTTTGACCCCTTCAGAGGACTTACATGCACTTCCTGTGCCCGACTTCAAGGACCTTCAAAGTGTTGAAGTCTTTCTGGGTTTTCTTTACCCAGGCTTGCTACTAAGCCTCACGTCCAACCTGCACTCACCTGCACGACTTGAACAATCTAACTTAACCCTGGGCAATAGAGAACAAAGTTCACTACTTAGCCTCCTCGACGCACTCTATGCGGAGGAATTCGACTGCACTCTATGCAGGAATCTCCTGGCTCAAGCAGAGAAACAATTGAAACTCATTCTCTCAGGTTTCTAACCTGATATGCTATCACATAAGCAGCATATAGGAGATACACATAAAAAGAAGCAAATATGCAACAGCATAATACCAACAACACAAAGAGACTAAACACATCCATGGAATTGAATAAAATCTTTACTATTAATTCAATGTCTGTACATGGAGTTTCTTCACAAGCTCTCTGCTCTGCTCTTCTTTCTCTTCCAATGCTAATGCTGAATAATAATCCAGAATGTACAATGAGACAAAGGAGGGTGCCGATATTCCGTTTTCCCTCCTGGAAGATGAAACTGTCTAATCTACAGCTAACCCTATCTACTAGCATTTAAAACTGTTAAATGCCTCCTTATCAACATTATATTACAAATGCGCTCAGCCTTGAATGCCTTTAGTAAACGGCGGCGCAACAATACCAAGGTGAAATTCAAAATCGAA
Organism: Picea glauca; assembly: GCA_000966675.3. Taxonomy (NCBI): domain Eukaryota; kingdom Viridiplantae; phylum Streptophyta; class Pinopsida; order Pinales; family Pinaceae; genus Picea; species Picea glauca. The sequence continues at coordinate 162,219 of JZKD02S2223978.1, forward strand.
AAGGTTTGCTGGCTTGTCCAGCTGTACAATCTCTTTCTCCTCGCGCTGGTTCGTATGATGTATTGCGGATGCTCCTGCATCAATGTACAAATGTTGAATATGTAATGTCGGTATGAGTCATGACGACTAGAGTAATGCCCCCAACATTAATAACAATGGATGGTTTCGGGTCTTCAACATAACTTGCAGAGGTCATCGACCAATATCCAACATGACTAGCAGTGGTTGGCGATGGTGCTCCAGTATGACTGGCAGTGACTGGACTAGTAGCAGTGGTGAGTTGTGGCATTTGAGACCAAGGTCTGGGGAAAGGATGGTTTTGAAACATTGCAGGTCAGGAAGGGTATTGGTTTACACCTTGTCCCTTTCTGGAAAGGTAGTATCCTTTTCCATACTGATTCATAAAGGTTTGTAAAGGAATCAACAATGAGAAAGTGTTGGTAGCAATAATATAATTTCTATTGTTTGTAAGCTTCCTACACAGGGTCTCTAAATTTTCATTACTTGTCATGAACATTCTCACTAAACGACACTTGTCACTTGTCGCTTTTTACATATCTTCTTTTCCATTTTGTTTTCATGACTGTAAGCATGAAAACTCGCGGCTGGAATTGACTTTTTGTTTTGGTTTGTGATTCAAGGAAGACTGCTCATGTGGTTTATTATAGAATTGTCATATTTTTGCTATGAACATGATTGTTCTCCTTGTTTATAACCCCTTGGTTCTAAACATGCCTTGGTTTCATAAGTGAAAGACCTCCATTCATTAATATTCGACTGATATTGATGGAGTTTTGATTGATGAAACTTTGAATTATTCAATTGTTATTCGATGTACTTACTTTTGTGATTAATCTATGAATGCGAGTAATATGGTTTTCAAAGTGCTCTGATCCTAATACATACCCAATGCCAAGGTGGCATACGAAGTACAACATGCCATTAATCTTCTGTATGGTCTCAGGCTTCACGATTTTGTTCCCATGCATGGTGATTAACGCCTTTGCCTACCGTTTGAACTGTCATAGCATTGTTTTGTTGAGGCTTGGGGCTATGGCTCTGTGGCTTTTTATCAAACCCTACCTGTGAGTTCTGTGTTGATTCCCTTTTGTTCGCCATGGCTCCAGTGGTAAGGATCAAGCCGAATGGCATCCAAACCTTGCTATCATATGATAATTCCAGGGATGATTTAGAAAGGAACGATTGGCATTTCTTCGTCGAAAAATTTAAGGGTTTCAATCTGCGAGTTGCCCAAGAGTTTTCTTTGACCTTCGATGGCTACAGGGAAAATATAGGTGACGTGCAGTTAGAAGTAACAGAAGAATGCTTAAGCCAAGCCATGGGTTTTCCAGCTGTCGGGAAAAAATGGTTCAAGAATGTGAAAGTTGAAGAGGTTGCCTGGACTTTGATGTTCACCTCACGAAAAATTACTAGTTGCGATCGAGGTATGCCAGTCTCATCCTTAAAACCTAGGTGGCATGATATACTTTCTATTGTGAAGCAATTCATTATGTGTGAAGGAATATTTGGATTAGTTTTCCTGTATCATCTGCGCTTGCTTATGAGTTTCATTGGCTTCCTGTTGAATATGCCCTACTTCCTGCTTAGAAGTCTGTATAAGATGGGTAAACGGTTTAGGAAGTAGAGGTCTGATTCGAGTTTATTTCACCATGGGCTCATTAAAATTATCCTTGTGCACTAGTTGCAATTACAAAATGATTGTTGGGATGCATTTATTTTATGAAATGGTTTCAGAAACCATGAATTGGGACAGGTAGATAAATCGGTCATTATTGAAACCCTTGTGAACACTACAGCCTCTTCTCCACCACTCCCACTGTGTGATCTTTTACCTAATAATGAACCCTCAACTTACCCTGATGTCACTCGACAGGACAATCAACTGGGTTCGCATCCAAAGGATAGCACTAAAAATGGTATAAAACCTACAGGGAAGAAGCACAAGGGCAGTGTCGATGTTAATTTCAAGAATAAAAGGGTTGGTCATTTGATTTCATGAAGTGTACGAAATAAAATCAAAACCTGTGCAGACACAAAAAACATGATTAATGTGAGCGAATATTCAGACTCAGAAATCGAAATATTCCTGGCTGAAGAGGACCCTGTGTCATACGGGCTCTACCCTGATCGACCCTATGATTATGTTAGCAATCTACCTCCTTGTCTAAAGGATAATCCTGAATTTCCTGGCATCCAACTCTGTGACAAGCCTACCTTTCACGTGGATGATTCTCCAACCCTTAATGTTGTCAGTGCCAATGCACAGTCCCTACATCCACAGTGTGATGAGAGTCGATCTTGGATAGACAGGCATTATACTGATGTGCCTCTTCTACAGTCACGACTTAAATCTGTAAAGGACCAAGTGGATTTGTTGACAAACGAGAACAATAGACTCCAATCCATAACCCAAGCAAAGGAGAAACGCCTAAAAACTATAGGATCTATCATTTTCAAGAATGTAGAGGTAGCAACAACAATCGTAAACTCCAAGATTGCTTGATATGTTTTAATTCCACGATTTGAGGTATGATCTTTTTACATTGTAGCATGATTTTGTCTCTCTCAAGTTAGGATATACGATTTGATTGAATAGATTATCTTTCTTATAAAGATTAGTTTGTTTTATTTATTGAATAAAATATGATTGTAGTTGCTATTATAACTAGCTATAGAATCGTAAGATTCTGTAGCCAGTTAGAAAAATTTGAATTGCTTGATTTGACAATTGAAAACACATCTAAAATCTTCCCATTTTCATTTGTTTTCAGTAACCCGTGATTTCCAAGGAGATATGAGGCACTGTTGAGATTTCCTAGCCATATCAACTTTGTGTTTTTAGTAAACAGATTAGGCTATTGATATTTTTAGTCAGTGAAATCAGGGTGGTTGCATCCCCCATATTTTTGGAACAGATTTGATATTATCAACATGAAACAGTTTTGTTTCCTGGAACCTATATAAGCATGTTATTTTGTAAACATGGATCATATCAGCCTAGGGCAAGACTATGGATTTTTCATTTACAGACTTGAATGGAATATAATACTCATCATAGCTTTAGCTTTTCCGTATTGTGGTTTTATTCAATTCATGTTCATTTCAATTTGTAAATAGATTATGATTGCTTTCGCTGTCATGGTTTACTACAAGATGGTATGATAAAAGTTTATATATTATCCATGTTTCATGTCCCAGATTTAACACATAGTAATCATGCTTTCAAACTTGAATTAAGAGATTTATCTTTATCTTTGATTGAACATTTATACGCAAGTTCTCACAGCAAGATTTATCTTATTGTGGCTGCTTGTAAAGTTATGAGATTGTTGTGATCGATCTCTTATGTGTTCTATCATTCGAATTCCATCACTGTTGCTTCACATTTATTAGAAGCAATTGCAGGATCTGGTGCAGGTTTACCTCATCGGATGAGGTGACTGGATGCTACACTGTGAACATATATTGGATGCGATAACAGGTCAACATTGTTACTTGATTTCATTAGTATAATAGATATAGAAGTTCCCTGTAGTTAAAACACTTTTTATCATCTGTTATTTCTTTTGTTTAATTAGACAGTTTGATATTCGATTTCTTTTATATAAACATTATAAGAAAACAAATCATAAAGATTAGATAATAGCTATACTGCCGTTTAAAAAATCAATTTACATTCAATTTTCACGGATTTAGATTAAAATTCGTATTTTGTACATATTATATATATACTAGAAATAGAATTATTTGTATATATTGTGCATATGATATGTAGAGTTATTTTATAAGTACTAAAATTAGCTAAATCACAGATATATATTAGATGTATGTATATTTATTAGCGATTGTTATTTATTAGATCATTGTTTTTCCTTTAGTTATTTTTCACTCTCTTTAGGACTTAGATCGGCCAATGGAGCCACTAAACCCATCGGAGTGAATTAATCCAAACAACTTGGGTTAATTGGACAAGCCTAGACCGGATTCACTCCTCCAGTTGACGAGCGGTCAATTTCGTGCGTCAACAAATGGCGCTAGAAGGAAGGCCTGAAAACTATTAATGGCACGAGGAGGTCGTAAGACTCCTCCCCCACCTACTCGCTCACCTATAGTAACTAGAAGTCGTTCAGACAACAACATTTTCCCTCAAACAACAACCACATCAAACAACGATCTACGGATCATGGTTGAACCAGTAACTCCAAGTCCTTCAAGTGGTGATATACAAGAGATTGTTCGTCAATCTCTCATAAGAATGCACAGTGCCTTAGCCTGTATAAGACAACCAAACCGACCTTTGAATCAACCATCAGAATTCTCTAATATCAGAGAACAACTTGAAGGTACTGACCTTACCTTAAACCCTACAGATCCAATCCTCACTCTTATAGCAGGAGGATCTGGTATACCACCATCACCACCTCCTTCATCTCCTTCTTCTTCCGGAGAAGAATCCTCTGACGAAGGTAGTTCCTCATCCTAGCCTTTGACACCACCCACACCTATGGCCAATCCGAACAATCTCGCTAGACCCTGGCTTGACCAAGATCTAGTGGCCATACCTGGGCCTCAGCATCCTTTACCCAAACACCCTGAGAAATGGCTCCCTAAATTTGACCCGAACTCCAAACAGATCGTTGAAGATCACATCAAAAAGTTTATGCTAGCCATTAGACTCTGTAGTGTTGAGCACCAAGACATAGTCTGTAGATTGTTTCCCTACACCTTTGAAGGCAATGCCTCTACCTGGTACTTTTCCCAACAGACCCACACCATCATGTCATGGGAGAAATTTGAATCCTGTTTCCTTGAGAAGTTCGGAGACGACAAGTCTCCTGAAGTTCTAGTCATGGAGCTTTCTAGTTTAAAAATGAACCCCAAAGAAAATATCAAAGACTTTAATCAAAGGTTCCTCACACTAAAGAACCGAATCCCTATGGATTCAATGCCGGCCGAGAATCTTATAGTCGCATACTACACGAAAGAATTACATCTAAACATAGCCATTTGGGTAAAGATATCCAAGAAAGCCACGTTGTTAGAAGCCTTCAAAGAGGCCAGTCATATTGAGAAAGACATTCTCATTTTAAAAGACACTACTAGCAACGAGATAGAGACTAGTTCATCTTCCAAGAAGAAAATCGAAATCCTTCCTAGACCTTCCCAAAACAATGCTCAACCTGAGAGTTCGGATTTAGAAAACTTACAAAAAGTCATTCAAAAATTGTCCAACCAAGTTATAGATTTTGAAAGGTCGGCTGAAGAAGCTTCTTCAAGAAAAGGGCCTTACAAACCCCCTTTTAGGAAACCTTTTCCCACCAACCAACCTAACTCAAATACTGAAGGCCTAAATCTAGAAAGCCTTCAATTTGCTATTCAAACGATCCTAGAAGCACACGATAACTTGATTCCTCTCGAGATTCCTGAAGAAGTAGCTAAACAAGAGACAGTAGAAGAAGATGAATCCTCTCCGAATATTTTCGAACATTTTTCGGATATCATTTTTCAAGCTAATTTCGAAACAATGCATCCTTACAATACTAGGAGCAAGACAACAAATAAGCCTTGTTTCGAAATTACGACGACTTTGCCTCAAAAACAGTCTAAATCAACTGAGACTAAAAATAATTCAATAAACCCAAGTTTAGATTATGATTTAATTGAAGATCTAAAAAAGCTTAGGGACAATATTTATGTTTACGAATTATTAAAATTCCCTTTTCTTCTGCAAAAAATGCTACAGAATATTGCAGAGAACAACAAAAATAGAAATCCAAACAGAAACAAAGGTGTTCCAAACAACCCCAAAATTCCTCAAAAGGCCTCCGCCAAAACTACATCCGAGCCTCATGATAAAGGAGACCTTCCTGTAAATAATGTAACAAATGTAGATAAACCAGTTTCAAAGGTTGCGAGTAAAAAACAACAAACTTCCACCGTTAATACTCACAGAAATGTCCCTCCATTTTTGTTGACTTTTGAAATTTTCAATAGGAATGTACATAACTATATGGTATATTCAGGTGTGTCATCTAACGTAATGCCTTGGTCTGTCTGTCAAAAGATCAATGCCGAAGTTCAACCATCCAGCTTGAAAATTATCCAGCTTGAATGAACTAGTGTTAAAGTGATAGGCGAATTAAGAAATGTGCTTATAAGATTGTCGACTAATCCTAAAGTTCATCAAGTGATTGATATTATTGTTGTAGATATTCCAGAAGTTTATGGTTTATTTTTAAGTAGAGACTAGTCAGAACAATTACACGGCTATTTTGCGACGGATTGGTCTCACTTGTGGCTGCCCAAGAATGGAAAGCCCAACAGAATCAAGGTAAATCGTGAACGTTATCTAAAGTTCACGGTGACTGATCTAAATGATCCCAATGAACCATTCACCCCTTCTGCCAATTTGCCTGAAATACAAGGTATGGATACTTTTTTCGGCAATTTCATGGCCAAAACTTCCACCATCACTAACCCGGAACAATAATCTGAAGTTATGACATGCACACAGTCAATAGCCTTCTCTCAGTGGTCACATGCACTCGACGAAAAATCAAATATGGTCTCTTTACTTTGATGGGTCAAAATCTAAGGAAGGAGTTGGTGCAGGTTGCGTGCTCATCGATCCAGCAGGTAACAAGACTCTGATTGCTTTCCGGTTAGAATTTGAATGTACAAACAATATAGCTAAATATGAGGCACTCATGCAAGGCCTCAGAAAAGAATTAGATCTGAACATTCAAAATTTGACTGTCTTTGGTGATTCAGAAATCGTGGTTAGACAAGTAAAAAATTCTATCCACTGTTTATCTCCGCACCTTAAAATCTATCAAACTGAGGTATGGAATTTGATGAACAAGTTTTCTGCATTTAACATAAATTCTATTCCTAGATTGAATAATTCGGAAGTTGATTTGTTAGCTAACGTCGCTTCAAAACATTTTCCTGCAGAAGGCTTATCTCCAAATGCATTTTCTGTCGAACTGTTGTTTAGAGCATCTGTCCTAGACAACATCACGAATTGGAGAGTCTTCGATGACGATCAACAGATTATAATTTTTCTGCATATGGAAGAAACTTTCCAGGGCACAGTGATTGACAAAGGTACTCATGAAGAAAATCTTCGTGACTTTACGGTAATACCAGATCCGAGATCCCCAGAATCTTCATTAGACATGGTAAACTCTATCCCGAAATCTGTGGTTAAATTAGAAAAATTTTATGATCTTCACGACAAGTTCAGAAAATCTGTGAACTGTAAAACGAATAGGTCCTCTTTGACGCATGAAAAATTAAATTTGGGAACTAAAGACAATCCATAGTACATTAATTTAGGGTTGGGGTGTTCTGAGAAATAAAAAATAGCATTTATTAAGTTGTTTAAGGAATTCAAAGATGTTTTTTCCTCGACGTACGAAGACCTAAAAACCTTTGATCCTAACATCATACAACACATTATTCCCATGAAACCCCAAACCCAACCTTTTCAACAAAAGTTAAGGAAAATTCACCCAAAACTCAAACCAACGGTCAAGAAGGAATTAAACAAACTCCTGAACGCTAAGATAATTTTCCCAGTTAGGCACACACAATGGGTCTCTAATCTTGTCCCTGTCAGAAAGAAGAGTGGTGAAATCCGACCATGTGTCAATTTCTGAAATCTTAACCGAGCGTTTGATAAAGAAAACTACCCTATCCCTCCCATGGAACAGATCCTTCAACAGGTATCTGGTTCTGAAAGATTATCCTTGTTGGATGGTTTTTCAGGGTATTACCAAGTCCTAATGTCTCCTGCAGACCAACTCAAAACCACCTTCCGCACTCCATGGGGAACCTACACTTATAGAAAGATGCCCTTTGGAATCATAAATGCCGGTGCCACTTTTCAGAGAGTGATGGACATCGATTTCCACGACTTAATAAATCAATCTGTAGTAGTTTACCTAGATGACGCCACTGTCTTCTCAAAAATTAAAGAAGATCATCTAGCTCATTTAAGATCTGTTCTACAACGATGTCGTAAGTATGGCATTTCTTTGAATCCTAAAAAATCTATCTTCACAGTAGAACAAGGTAAGCTCCTCAGATTCATTGTATCGATCGAAGGGATGATTATCGACCCTGAAAAAACTCAAGTGATTTTGAAATTGCCCCCTCCCTCATCAAAAAATTCCATGCAATCTTTCTTAGGTCAGATAAACTTTGTTAGGAGATTCGTCCCCAGCTTTTCAGAAATGGTGAGACCATTACAAAACTTAATAAAAAAGGATGTACAGTACCATTGGGGACCTTTAGAAAGACAGGATTTTGATTCAATAAAAAAGGCTATAATAGACACTCCTTCTCTAATGAGCCCCGACCTTTCGCAAGACTTCACCCTCTACACATTTGCCTCCGACCGATCCTACGTTGTCGTCCTAACTGAAAAGAACACTGAAAACAATGAGGTCCCAATCGCCTTTATGAGTTCAACCTTCAAGGGGGCAAAACTTAATTACCCAGCAATAGATCAACAAGCCTATGCTATTTTCAAAGAAGTAAAACACTTTCGATCTTATCTGTTGAAATCTAGGACGAAAATCATTGTCCCTTAACCGACTGTCAGAAATTTGTTAGTACATAAAGAACTAGCGAAAAAAGGGCAAACTGGGTCACATCCTTACAAGAATATGACATAGAAATCACCCCAGCACAGATTGTAAGAGGCCAAGGTTTATGCAAATTGTTCACTGATTCAGCTGTAGGATAGCAAGAGGAAAATGATATGTTAAATCCAGGACATCACTATCAAAATCAAATATGTTGTGTGCAAAACCCTGTTAGTCCCTGGTACAATGACATAATTTTTTTTCTTATACACAGATCAGCTCCCCGTCACCTTGATCCCACAAAAAGGAGAGCACTAAGATTAAAATCTTCTTATTTTTCATCTGATTAATGATATTTGGTTTCGTCAAAATTTTGATGGAGTACTAATGCACTGTCTTGAGAAAGATGAAGCAGAAAAAGTCTTATTGGAATTGCATGCAGGAGAATCTGGTGGGCATTTTGGTGGAGACACCACTGCCCATAAAGCATTAAGAGCAGGTTATTACGGATACAAAAACCATCTTTCCCTTTGCAACCAGTTTCGGTAGAGTCCCCTTTTTAGCAGTGGGGTCTAGATATTATAGGCCCAATCAATCTGCCATCCTTGCAGTAGCATAAATATATCATAACAACCACAGATTACTTCACTAGGTGGTTCGAGGTTGCCCCATTAAAAGATGTAAATACCAGCCAGGTAATATCCTTCTTGAATTCAAATATTATTACTTGTTTCAGTATCCCTGAATGCCTGGTATTTGATAATGCTTCTTATTTTTCGTCTCTTGAAATGAGTGATTTCTCTCTAGAAAAAGGAATTAAATTAAAGTACTCTACCATCTATTACCCCCAAGGCAACAGTTTGGCAGAATCAACTAATAAAAATCTGATGAAAATTATCATGAGAATGGTCTCTGAAAACCATAAAAATTGGCATAACACATTGTTAAACGCAATCTGGGATGATAGAGTAACTCCTAAAACTGTTGTGGGTAACTCACCTTTCTTTCTCGTTTATGGCAGGGAGGCGATTCTTCCACCACATCTCCTTATTCCATCTTTGCACTTATCGCAGAAAGTACAGGAAGAAGACTATCCCCCTTTCGAGAGTCGAATTAACACTTTGTTAAAATTAGAAGAGGTGAGGGCTCAAGAAAAACGAAAATTGGATCAACATCAACTCATTGTTAAAAAATGGTTTGATTCCAATTTTGCCTCTGACATAAATTTTGAGGCAGGTGACCTTGTCCTAAAATGGGACAAACCTCATGAGGGAAAAGGAGAGCATACTAAGTTTCAGAACTTGTGGTTGGGACCATTTTTAATTGTTGATAAATTGGGTCCCAGTTCCTTCCAACTATAGAACTTAGAGGGATAGCCAGACACCTTTCTAGAGAATGGCCAAGCTCTAAAAAGGTACTTTGCCTGATCATGCTCCCATGCACACTGTGTAAATATTTTTTGTTTTGTTTGTTGTTTGTTTTTCTTTGCTGGTTTGTTTTGATTTTTCCTTTATGCTTATCGGTCTTTCTTTTTGAAACACACATGCCTACATCACGGGCTAGCTTAGATGAAGAGAACAGAAAAATTTCCCCTCCAAAATGATTGCTGAAAGTTGTTTAAACATCAATTGTGGTATTTCTCTGAGTTTGCAGCCATGTTGATGATAATTTGTTGTTTGAAAAACGTTTATTGATTTCAATCTGCAACTGAAGGTATTCACGATCATCCATAAAAAAAAAAATTACGCTATCCCTGTTCCTTAAGATAACAACTCAAAGATTTCTCTCTGCTCTTGAAAGTCGGTTTTATTAACAAACTATTTCCAGATCTTAATGAAGGACAACTAAGAAATTTCTTCAAGGTCTGTGACTTACTAAGATGTGTCCAAAAACTAGAATTTTCAGCGTCACTCGGCTCTATTAAATATATTTAAAACTAAATAAATCCTCAGAGAGCTGTGGGAAGTGCTTGTAAACCCGCTAGGATACTGAACAGGTCTACTGGCAGTGGATAAATGCATGCATGATGCCAAGATAACTTTGTCGGGGTACTGAATAGGCCCGTTGGTAGTGAAGCAATGTCAGGTATAAGAAAATTCTTAGATATGGATTTTGTGTTGACCTTAAATGTCCTTCGTTCTGATCTGGAACTTCTTGACATGATACAGATATTGGAGTGGGTTAATTGAAATCCTTGTCAAGGCTATGGACGCCTGTTGGCAACAACGGACCTGTCAACAGTATTGAATATTTTAACTTTAATATCGTGACTGTCTTATGTTAAGATTGTTGTCAGTTTTTGTCTCTTTTAAAATAACAATTGTCTGAAACTGGAATGCATTATAATTATTTACGATGTTCAGACAGCTTTTCGGTTATTTTCGATTCAAAGTTTTTTTTTCTGATTATCCTAATCTAAACTCATCATTTGGCAGAGATAACTGCTTCTCCCAACATGTCGCCATTGTTGGCAACAATAATATAATTTCTATTGTTTGTAAGATACCTACACAGGGTCTCTAAATTTTCATTACTCGTCATGAGCATTCTCACTAAATGACACTTGTCACTTGTCGCTTTTTACATATCTTCTTTTCCAATTTGTTTTCATGACTGTAAGCATGAAAACTTGCGGCTAGAATTGACTTTTTGTTTTGGTTTGTGATTAAAGGAAGACTGCTCATGTGGTTTATTATAGAATTGTCATATTTTTTCTATTAACATGCTTGTTCTCCTTGTTTATAACCCCTTGGTTCGAAATATGCCTTGGTTGCATAAGTGAAAGACCTCCATTCATTAATATTCAATTGATATTGATGGAGTTTTGATTCATGAAACTTTAAATTATTCAATTGTTATTCGATGCACTTACTTTTGTGATTAATCTATGAATGTGCGTACTATGGTTTTCAAAGTGCTCTGATCTTAATACGTACCCAATGCCAAGGTGGCATACGAATTACATCATGCCATTACTCTTTTGTATAATCTCGGGCTTCACGATTTTGTTCCCACGCATGGTGATTAACGCCTTTGCCTACCATTTGAACTGTCATAGCATTGTTTTGTTGAGGCTCGGGGCTATGGCTCTGTGGCTTTTTATCAAACTCTACCTATGAGTTCTGTGTTGATTCCCTTATGTTCACCATGGCTCCAGTGGTAAGGATTGAGCCAAATGGCATCCAAACCCTGCTATCATATGATAACACCAGGGATGATTTAGAAAGGAATGATTGGTATTTGTTCATCGAAAAATTTAAGTGTTTCAATCTGGGAGTTTCCCAAGAGTTTTCTTTGACCTTCAATGTCTGCAGGGAAAATATAGGCAATGTGAAGTTAGAAGTAATAGAAGAATTCTTAAGCCAAGCCACGGGTTTGCCAGCTGTCGGGAAAAAATGGTTCAAGAATGTGAAAGTTGAAGAGGTTCCCTGGACTTTGATGTTCACCTCACGAAAAATTACTAGTTGTGATCGAGGTATGCCAGTCTCATCCTTAAAACCTAGGTGGCATGATCTACTTACTATTGTGAAGCAATTCATTACGTGTGAAGGAAGATTTGGATTAGTTTTCCTGTATCATCTGCGCTTGCTTATGAGTTTCATTGGCTTCTCATTGAATATGCCCTACTTCCTGCTTAGAATTCTATATAAGATGGGTAAACGGTTTAGGAAGCAAAGGTCTGATTCGATTTTATTTCACCATGAGCTCATTAAAATTATCCTTGTGCACCAATTGTAATTACAAAATGATTGTTGGGATGAATTTATTTTATTAAATGGTTTCGGAAACCATGAATTGGGACAGGTAGATAATCCGGTCATTGTTGAAACCCTTGTGAACACTACAGCCTCTTCTCCACCGCTCCTGCCCTGTGATCTTTCCCCTAATAATGAACCCTCGACTTACCCTGATTTCACTCGACAGGACAATCAACTGGGTTCGTATCCAAAGGATATCACTAAAAATGTTATAAAACCTACAGGGAAGAAGCACAAGGGCAGTGTCAATGTTAATTTCAATAATAAAAGGGTTGGTCGTTTAATTTCATGAAGTGTTCGAAATAAAATCAAACCCTGTGCAGACACAAACAACACGATTAATGTGAGCGAAGATTCAGACTCAGAAATCGAAAGATTCCTGGCTGAAGAGGACCCTATGTCATACAGGCCCTAGCCTGATTGACCCTATGATTATGTTAGCAATCTACCTCCATATCTAAAGGTTAATCTTGTATTTCCTTGCATCCATCTCTATGACAAGCCTACCTTTCGTGTGGACGATTCTCCAACCCTTAATGCTATCAATGTCAATGCACAGTCCCTACAACCACAGTGTGATGAGTGTCGATCTTGGATAGACAGGTATTATACTGATGTGCCTCTGCTATAGTCACGACTTAAATATTTAAAGGACCAAGTGGATTTGTTGACAAATGAGAACAATAGACTCCAATCCATAACTCAAGCAAAGGAGAAACTCCTAAAAACTACAGGATCTGTCATTTTCAAAAATGTAGAGGCAACAACAGCAATCGTAAACCCCAAGATTGCTTGATATGTTTTAATTCCATGATTTGAGGTATGATGTTTTTAAATTGTAGCATGATTTTGTCTCTCTCAAGTTAGGATATACGATTTGATTGAATAGATTATCTTTCTTATAAAGATTAATTTGTTTTATTTATTGAATAAAATATGATTGTAGTTGCTATTATAACTAGCTACATAATCGTAAGATTCTGTAGCTAGTTAGAAAAATTTGAATTGCTTGATTTGACAATTGAAAACACATCTAAAATCTTCCCATTTTCAATTGTTTTCAGGAACCCATGATTTCCAAGGAGATATGAGGCACTGTTGAGATCTCCCAGCCATATCAACTTTGTGTTTTTAGTAAATAGATTAGGCTGTTGATATTTTTATTCAGTGAAATCATGGTGGTTGCATCCCCATATTTTTGGAACAGATTTGATATTATCAACAGGAAACAGTTTCGTTTCCTGGAACCTATATAAGCATGTTATTTTGTAAACATGGATCATCTCAGCCTGGGGCAAGACTATGGATTTTTCATTTACAGACTTGAATGGAATATAATACTCGTCATAGCTTTAGCTTTTCCATATTGTGGTTTTATTCAAGTCATGTTCATTTCAATTTGTAAATAGATTATGATTGATTTCGCTGTCATGGTTTACTACAAACTGGTATGATAAAAGTTTATATATTATCCATGTTTCATGTCCCAGATTTAACACACATTAATCATGCATTCAAACTTGAATTAAAATATTTATCTTTATCTTTGATTGAACTTTTATACGCAAGTTCTCACAGCAAGATTTATCTTATTGTGGCTTCTTGTAAAGTTATGAGATTGCTGTGATCGATCTCTTATGTGTTCTATCATTTGAATTCCATCACTGTTGCTTCACATTTATTAGAAGCAATTGCAGGATCTGGTGCAGGTTTACCTCATCGGATGAGGTGACTGGATGCTACGTTGTGAACATATATTGGATGTGATAACAGGTCAGCATTGTTATTTGATTTCATTAGTATAATAGATATAGAAGTTCCCTATAGTTAAAACACTTTTTATCATCTGTTATTTCTTTTGTTTAATTAGACAGTTTGATATTCAATTTCTTTTATATAAACATTATAAGAAAACAA
>JZKD02S2223978.1:190552-208918 GCA_000966675.3 Picea glauca
TCTTCTTACATCCGCCTTATTCTATTTTATTGAAAGGTCTTATTAATATTGACCTTTATTACATCCGAATACATTGATCTACCTATGTGCGGGTTAGGACCTTAACACTCTTGGTCTCTTTTATTTCTATCAGATTACGTGATTTTTCTTCCTTTTTATATTTTAATATAAAAAAATTAGACTTCTTTATTTAGTTGCATTTGATAAATAATTTTAAAACAACACTTGGTATTTAAGTCAAATAAATTGAAGTTTAATTGATCTTGCAATAAGGCTATAAATTAGGGTGATAATCCCACCTATCTTGTATTAGCCAAACAAGATTCAAAAAAGTGTTGTGAGATAAGCGGTCATTTATTTTACTCAACATGTCACTTAAAACAAAGGTTTTGAAGCTTGAGGGGGATTTCATTAACTCAAAATAAGGGCTTGCAAACTCTAGGAATGAATTAACAACATAATGATGCTTCAAGTATGATTCTCTTATCCTCTAGCCTTAGGATCTTTTTATACTCTCTCAAAGTGGTTGGACTAGTTGTAGACAGTTGTAAATGGGAAATAGGGGGTCAGGAACCGAGGGAACCCATAAACACTGCCGAAAAACACATAATTTATTATTTTTGAGCCAAAAATATTTGTATGTTCCCTACAAAGTAGCAACATGCATATGTACGTGCCTTTCATAAATGATATGGCACATATATGTCAAAAAAATGTTATTTTTTATGAATTTAGAGGAGGAAAAAGGGTTAATGTATGCAAGTGGGAAAGGGAATGGCCAAGATGGAACCAATGCATATGTGGTGGAAATTTATTCTATAACAACTTCCCAAGTCACTTATGTGTTGTTCTTATGTTCAAGGGAAGTTTTATCCTACATTGCCCATTCCTCATAATTCTTGATCATGCTAGCCTTCCCATTTGTCAAGTACTTCTTAGAAACAACAAGAATATTAGTCTTATACTCATTCCTATATGGAAGGTCACCATTGACTTATTGTATATGTATTATCTCTTATCTACTACAACTCATTACTTTAAGAGTATAACCTAGAGTACCACCCTAAGATCATTTTCATTATTGATAGGTTACCTTGCACTCAATAGATGAAATTTCATAAATGGTCGTTGACTGAGTAGTTTCCCATGTGTTTGGCCTCAAGACCTCTATTCACACTTTTGGATTTGTGTAGTACATTGGGTTCTTCTTTCCTCATTGGTGGAATTCATCACCTCTGTAAATGATTTTCATTATTGGTCATTGCTCATAGGGTCTCTTTCATGCACTATTCCATTTGGTGCATGCGAGAGACATATCATGTAGTTTTTCCATCCAATATTTCGTTCGAGTCATTCAAAATATTTGGCCTTTTGTTGTTCCTCGTGTTGGATGATAGGGGATTATTTAATTCCCTCCTTCCATCAAATCTTTTCCTATTGACTCCAAGTCATTTTCTATGGGATCAAGAAATAGAGTCATTTTAGGAACTTGGGGCTTGCAATCATTAATGGCAGGTTCACTCACTATTGATAGTGGGAATATATCAATGTCCCCTAATCTATGGATTCTACAAGTGTTTGACATCATCTCTTTCATTTAGACTTTCTAGAATGTACTAGGTACCTTGACGCCCATTATCATTATCAGTGGGTTGTCTCACATTTGTTAATGGGATAAATCAATGACCGGTAATAAAATGGTGTCTCTCATGTTCAACTTTAGATCATTTATTCACATGGTGTAGACTTGTACTATTAGTGGTTTGTTTTGAAGACCTAGAGTCTACAATATCATCACTTGTTTTATGATCCTTCCTATGTTGCATTGGAAAATACCACTCTTTTACATGAAATTAGTACTTGAGGAGGATCATTTTTTTCATCTCTTTGGAACAACTATTTTACATGGAAATGGTGCTTGAGGAGGATCAACTTTTTCATCTGTTTGGTTCCAGTTATTTCCCTATGTTTATGATACATAGATCCACTTTGTATATGTTTGTGGCTATGATCTCTTTTGACATAAATCCACTATGTACTCATTTTTCATGGTCATGATCACTACTTATATGCATACTTCATGGATTCATAGTGTACTTTATTTGGTGGATATTATTTCCTCACTCTTGAGCATGGGTATTCCCACATAGGGAAGAGAGTAATCCCATACTTGATTTGTTCTACAGGTATCGTTCTAGCCCAATCTTTGGTGAAATTTTCCTGGGCCTACTACAAATTTTCCTCAGATATTTTATAAATTATTTCGGCCATCAAGTTCCATTATAATATCACAAATTAAGATTCATTGTTATAGCATATTTTACCACATAATTTTCATAGTGTTGGAACCACAAGCTCTGATTGTTCATCCCACTCTTTCTGGAGACAATAAGTCGGTTAGTTGACTAGCAGCTGGATACATTCGGTTGGGTGGTCGACTATATAGTTAATCAGATAATCGGCTAGTGGTCGGAGATAGATGGTTGGATAATTGACTAGCAATCAAAGACAAAAGATCAGTATATTGACCAACCGAGCAGTCGATTATGTGGTCGGGTCGACTTGGTAAGTCAACTATCCAATGCAAGAATGCAGATTTGATGAGATCCACTCCAACCACCAATGATTTTATGTGAACAATATATTCCCTATTTCAAGGAAATTGGTTAGATCCAAAAACTATAAATAAATGACCCTATGGGTCGATCAAAAAAATAAATTCATTGTGATTTCAATGATGCATCCTTATGTTCTTATCATAAAGCGCCATGCATAAGTGTTGTAACAATGTATTTAGACACCAATAATATTCTTTGAAGTTTATTTCTCTTCACTTACTCTACATAATCCGTTACTATTTCGTCTAGTGTTACACTAATACCCAACACATAGATGCACTTGTCTACCTAAATCTCACATTCATCTCCCTTTTGCAAACCAAATATCCCCAAAATTCCTCCTTAGAATATTTAAAAAACCCTATGGATATTCATATTCTACTATTGATCTAACATAAAGTGTATGCAACTTTATATATGTTCTTTCCCTTTAAAAAAATCATGTATGCATTCATTTTGAACACAAAAAATAAAATGTGCACATAATGCACCTTTTTGGGTGGAGTTAACGGGTTTCCCAAGTTAATCACCTCTTATATCCCATGCCTAACTACTCCAACGACCTTTTTGAAGTATAAATAAGAGTCATTGGGTGGGGGATAAAAAAGAATCCATGGAATCACCCTTATGCTATTGCATTTCCACTAAGTCTACAATCCCTTTCATCTTGAGATTTTAAGATCTATCTCCCATGTCTGGAAACCTTTGTTTCCAACATTTTTCCTTTTCTTATCATGTTGAGAGGAAGAAAATCATCCTCTTCCCTTCACTTTTCTAAAGCAAGGAACCAGGAGTTCAAGTCATATTTAATGGATAAAGTGGAGGAATTTGGATATCAATTTCGGTTAGTGCCGCAGTAGGATCAGATAACCTCTTTTCATGTTACTTTTTGTTTATAATAAATGAGAAATCTCTTTTCTGAACAATGATATGTTGTTACTTCACTTATGTTGAAACTATATGCATTACATTATTATGATATTGATATTATGATCCTAGTCAGTATATGTAGTTATGAGTTAGTTACTATAACTACCTTATGTGAAACATTGTCTCTCTTTGTGTGTAGTTTTACAAGAGAAGCATTGGAGCTGGAGACTGGAGCAGGGAATCATGAGAGTCTTCTCCAAACTTCAGTATCCAAGTAAGTGATCTTTTCCTAATTGGTAGTTATTTAGTTATACATTCTTAACTAAATTTTTCGGTTAGATTCATTTCTTTTGGTGTCTTCTCTATGTGATATTTAACTCAGATCATAGGGGGGAAATCCTTAAAACAATTAGTAATGCCAAATGGAATCACCAAAAACTCATAATGAACTTCATGTGTTATAAAGATTGTTTTGAGGATGTTTTCTTGCCTCATTGTGATTTGATGATATCCATAATAGAGATCCAACTTGGTAAATAAATTTTCTCCTTGCAATTCATCTAGTAAATCATCGATGACAAGAACATGAAAGTTATCTTTAATGGTCATTTTGTTGAGCTATCCATAATCTAGACACATACATCATGAACCTTATTTTTTTTAGCCATCACCATTAGTGAAGATAAATCACTTTGGATAGGTTGAATGATTCCAACCTCTAACATTTCTTGAACTATACATTCAATCTCACTCTTTTGTGCATATGGGTACCTATAAGGTCTAATTTTAGGTGGTACACTTCTTGGTTGAAAATGAATATTGTTGGAGTAGTATCTCCTATTTCTAGTTCTTGCAATGGCTCCAATTATTGATCTTCTTCCTCTTCATGTTAATGTATAATAATTTCCTCTCGTTGCATTTATGCCCCTTCCTTTGCTTTCTATCACAATTGAAACTAGTCCCTTTTCTCTTCTTTCATTAACTTTTTGAGGTGTCAACCTTGTAGGTTAAGTGAGATTAGGAGAGGAAAATGGTGCTCTCTGTAGTTGTTAGTTGCCACTCTTCTAGTATCCATACTTTTACTTTCAACTTTCATTGCCACACTAAAATAATGATCCAAGGATTTAGGTTCCAATAGATGCACCTCATGTTGATTACTCTTCGCCCATAAATAGATCCAAAAAATTATCCTCTGGGATGTTCTTCACTATGAGACTCAACTTTTGAAATTGTTGAATTTTCTTTGTAATTGGACCTCTTTTTTATATAATTATCAATTTATTAAAGAATGTTTTCCTCTTAGTATCCCCATAATGTGTTATCAATCCATCCATAAACATGAACCAAGAGACAATAAATTTCTCTTTTCATTCACAAAGCCATTAATTCTAAACAAATTGATCAGGTTCTAAATACAAGGATGCAATAGTTACCTTTTGTAAAGATGTCACTTGGTGTATATCAAATAATTTCTCCATCTAGAATATCCATCTTATAGGGTCTTTACCATCAAACTTCTTCATATCGATCCTGGGAATTAAGTAGTTCCTTGGTCTCAAGTTGAACCCCTGATCATGTAGATATTGGAGTGATGAATGATCATGATTCTAAGTTAAATATTCATTCTCTCAAAATGTGTTGAAATATTCCCCATATGTGACTAAGGTTCAACTCTATTGTTCTCCTGATTTTCATGATTTCCTTGGATCAAAATATCCCTTTTAGGGAACCTCTCTAAGAGCATGGTTTTCATGGAATTTTATAACAGTTTTGTATTTTGATCCATTAAATTTCCGTTTCCCTATTAATTATTTCCCGATAACGTGAGAAATCCACCAGTTTCAACAAACTATCACTAATTTCCTTAACTTGGTTCTTCTTGGTATACTCTATTTTCTAAGTATTTACTTTCTTTAGGCATCATGTGTGAGTTTTATGGATGTTTATAAGGAGTATAAATTATTGCAGAACCATTTCCCATGTGAGAAAATAATAATACTCCTCTTTTTTTTCTCTTTATCGCAATGTTTTGTTCACCTGAAATAGATCTTCCAATAAAACAATGTGCCAATTGTATGTGATGTTCCTTTAAAACCCTGATTTGGAGATTGTCTTGTTAGTTGACCTTTCTCCTAATGTATCTCTCAAAACTCATTACTTCTAAGTCTAAACTTTTTTCCTTTGATAATATCATATGTTTTTTCTACAATGCCATAGATTTTAACAAAATTTGATATGCCAAGTGAAAATTGTGGTAACTTTCTGAAAACTTGTTGATTCTTGACCCTTTCCAAAGAGAGAAAAATTGTACAGAGTGCCATGTGTCCAATTTTCTGATATTATTATTAAATTTGGATCTGAAATAGTAGGGTCCATACTCTTTCGAATGAAACTAGTGGCACTCAAATTGGATCTTTCTAGAATAAAATATGATTGTTTTACTGGAACACATGTTTGAGACTAGTTGTAGGACTAGTCAAAAACCCTAACTTTCACAGCCTATAACTTGAAAAGTATAGAGAACCAAAATATGAATTTTTTTACCACATGGTATGTGATATGTATTATTAGGATCCTAAAAATTTATTTGTCTTATATGTCCCATAAAAAACTTTATCATTTTAGGACTAGTCAAAAACCCTAATTTCCATAGGCTATAACTTTGAAAGTTTAGAGAACCAAAACCTACATTTTTTACCACATGCTATTTTCAATGTCTCCTTAGGTTCCAAATTTTTTTGTTATCCAAAAATTCCCATAAAATAATTTATAGAAAAAATTCCAAGGTGACTCATTTGAAGGAGAAAAACCCTAGGATCATATGCTCTAAAACCAAATGTTATGCACCAAACACCCAAAATAACATAAAACAAGATAGATAAGTAACTTTGTACCTTGAGAATGAGAGAGAAAAATGAATATGAATCCCCTTTGAGGGGGAAACCTACTTTTACAATAGAAAAAATGTACAAGATGAGATGCATATACAAATGAATCTCCTTTATTATAAATAGGAGATAAAGTGAGCATGATGTAACCTACCACTAAGATGACCTAAACATAACTAATAGATTAATGATGAATGAAGGTTAGGTACTTAACATAATAAATGAATATATAGGGCTTAACATTATCTCCACTCAAAGACTCTCCAATATGTGTGATAAACAATGAAGACTCTCTTGCCTCTCTCTATTGTCTCAAGGGACTATGATTTCCCTTTTAAGTCTAATCTCACTATTTCTAGGAGATCATACCCTGATATTTGTGAGTATTTTCTAATAGACTATGCAAGATATGATTATAATATCTGTCATTATATGGAATACAACCGGTTTTCTTCACCCATCTAGACAGTTAATCCTCCCAGTTCACATGATTTATTGGACGTTGAAGTGCCTTTGGATGAGGCTATCCTTGAAGCCATGATCAGGGATTTTAGACCATGGGAAGTTATGCATCATATATTTTTATTTATTCTTTAACTAGAAAATTTACAAATTGACTAACAAAGAAACCCTTGGCTTGAGCCTAGCAATGGGATCTACCTGAAAAAGTATTATGCATAAGCTGCAAGTCTATGCGGTGCTTTCTACAATATTGTACTTTTAAAGTTTGTAGTTTTCGAGTTTTGTATTAGAGAGCATGAGTTGTTATCATAGGTTTATATGTTGGATTTATTAATTTATGGATGAGTGTTGTTCGTCACATATATAGAAATTTGGAGACTTTTTCTTTGATACCTTTTAATCGGGTCAATACGTTATGATAGGTAATGATCTCAAAACTGGCATATAGGTTCGATTTATTCATTCCTACATTTTGCATTATCCGGTTCCTAGTTCAATTTTCCTTAGGATCGACCCCACTAAGTTGTGACATGAAGCCTTATTTGTTATTTAGAAGTGTTGTAATTCACGTGGTAGAGCCTACCATTCATGGGTGCCCTAGTTATAACCATGTTTGCAGTTTAGTGCCCATGATGAAGTATTTCCATATGCTCGGGAGCCTTTTTTATTCCCCCGATGACTTTGTATCGAATCCACATGACTTCATCTCAATATTTTTATGGCCAATATGCATGGGGATCCCACATTTATTTCTTAAGTTGTAATATTGCATTGCATTTTCCTACTTCTTATTTTAATCCTAATGTCGGCTTCATCTTGCTTTCTTATAGCGTATTTCTTATGCATTCTCTTCAATTGATATCCTTTGCATCTTGACACCTTCTATCCTTGGAGGAAACCTCCCTCAAGTGTCCATATCCTTCACATGTTCTATGCATTGAGCATAGGTATGTTCCTTACGCTTGGAACTAGTTTGCTTTCCCATGACACTCGTTTCCTCCATTGTATTATAGCATTCTTTTATTCTTTTTTAGTATTTTATAATATAAAAAGAAAAATAAATCAAATATAAAAAAGGAGGATGGGAAAGAGTCAAGTTCTCAGTATTTTTTTGGCAGCAGTCATGTCGCCCTTGAACAAAGCACTAGTTTTGAGTCTTTGTCTCAACAAATTGGGTTTTAATATGGATTTAATAAATTGAACCTTGTTCATTGAATCTTTACTCCTTCGATTGGTTATTATTCTAGTCCCTATGGAGAAAATGTTGATACCTCCTGTGTCACAAACTTATTTCATTGTTTATTCTTAAGTCTATGTTTTCCAAGTGACTTATGTGTCGTGCTTATGTTCAAGAAACTTTTTATCCCACATCAGTGATTCCTCATCATTTTTGAATTTACATGTTGGCCTTCCCATTTCTCAAGTACTTCTTAGAATCGACCAGAATATATGTCTTATACTCATTCCAGTATGGCAGGTCCCCATTGAATTCTTTCTTGTGGATCAACTCTTATTAACTATGACTCATTACTCTAATATTTTTACGTAGAGTAGCACCCTAGGCCTATTTTCACTATTGATAGGTTATGTTGCACTCAGTAGATGAAATTTCATCAATGGTCACTAACTTAGTGGTTTCCCATGTGTTCGACCTCAATACCTCTATTCACACTTTGGGATTTGTGCAGTACCTTGGGTTCCATTTTCCTCATTGGTGGAATTCCTCATCTATGTCAGTGGCTTTCATTGGTTGTTGCTCAAAGGATTTCTTCTATGCATTATTCTATTTGGTGGATGAAAGAGACGTACTAAGTGGTGTGTTCATCCAATATTTCACTTGCATCCTTCAAAATATTTTTTCTTCTATTTCTCTTCATGTTGGGTGATGGGGGATGTCTTAATGCCCTCCTTCCAATGGATCTCTTCCCATTGAATTTGGTTCATTTTCTCTGGGATCGATATATAGAATATTTTTGGTACCTTATGGCTTGTAGTCATCAGTGGTAGTTTCGCTCACTATTGAAAGTGGGAATACATCAATGCCCTTTGATCAATGGATTCTACAAGTGATTGACATCATGTCATTCATTCACACTTGCTAGAATATACTAGGTACATTGATGCCCATTATCATTATAAGTCGGTTCTCTCTTGTTTATTAATGATATACATAAATGAATAGTAATCAAATTATGTCAACTATGTTCAACTTCATATCATTTATTCACATGGTGTAGACTTGTACAATTGGTGGTGTTTTTTGAAGACCTCGGGTTTGTAGTAGCATCACCTATTTTATGCTCCTACCTAAGTTGCATTGGACATTACCACTCCTTTAGATGACATTGGTACTTGAGGAGGATCAATTTGTTCATCTCTTTGGTTCCATTTATCCCCCTATGATTCTGAGACATAGATCCAATCTGTATATGTTTGTGGCTATGATTGCTTTTGACATGGATCCACTATGTACTCATTTTTCATTTCCATGATCATTGCTTATATACATACTTCATGGATCCACAGTGACTTGATTTGGCCTCCACTATTTCCTCAGTCCTTAGCATGGGTATGCCTTCTTTTGGAAAATATTAATCTCATACTTGATTTCTTTTGCAGGTATAGTCCTGGTTTGATGTTCGGTGAACTTTTCTTAGGCCCACTGCACAATTTCCTCCTAAATTGTATAATGTATTTTGGCCATCAAATTCCCTTTAGTAACCCAACACATTAGGGGACATCTATTATAGCATATTTTTCCACATCATATGCATATATGCACTTGTTTTCCTGAATCCCACATTCATCTCCCTTTTGCAGACCAAAACTCCCCAATATTCCTCCTCAGAATCATTAAAAAACACCCTTTGACTAGTCATATGCTACTCTTCATATGACATAGATCAAATGCAACTTTATATACTGTAATACCCCTAGGTTGAACCCTAATTTTAATATAAATGTAAATGTACATATAGGCTGGCGAGTCGTGGGTGTACAAGTTTTGGGTACAATTTAGAGCACACAAACCAAGGGAAGAGTGTGCACCCATTCTATAACTTTGTGCGCACTTTAGTAAGTCTATGAGGATTGTTGTGCATGGGAACCACGAGAAGAGTGTGCACTTGTTTCATAGCTTTCCATCCACTTGAGTAAGTTCACAAGGATCACTTCAAAGTGTGCACCGGACCGTGTTCGTAGCCAGGATATTTTTGGGCCAAAGAGCCTTTGCATATATGTATATTGAGGCTAGAGTGCTTGTGTGGTTATTAGGCTAGAGAGCCTCGATTGCAACAAAGGCCAGTGCAACTATTTTTGTAAAATGAAATTGCACTCAGATAGTAATAAAAACATATCATTGCACATAGACCAATAAGATGAAAAGAGACAGGGGCTAAACTCCACTAGAATGAGGAAATATATGCCAATCTTAAAGAGAATATTTTATTAATATTTCCAAAAGTATATTTATGGGATATGTATTTATCCTAATTTCCTAAGGAATGGGAATAGGTCACCAAGTGGAGTTAAGTTATCTCTTAAGGTGACAAGTTTCTATTTATAATCATGTAAATATATTGTTTAGCCTTAGTGTATCTTTGGGGGATTCACTCATTATGGGGTGGTATTTCACTCATTCTTGTAGGATACAAACCAGCTTTCCTTTGGGGAGGCATCTGTATCTTGATGTAACTTGTTTCCATATCATAACCCTATGCTTAGAAAGGTATGTGTGCTATCTTAGAGGCAATTTTTCAAGCCCGTGTGCTATTGAAAAAGCGAGTTGTCAAGCCCGTGTTTGTAGAAGAAGCGGGTTGTCAATCCTGTGACCATTCTCTCCAAGAGAGAGAATTGGTGGGAATTTATTTCCCAATGTGCTAGTTGCAGATATAGGGCTCTGAGACTTCCTTTCCAACCTGTTATCGAAGCCATTGAAGGTAAGTGGTCTAGTCGAAGGACTATTGAGAAAATAAGGGGAACACTTCCTGGGGTGGGACAAGCATGTGGGGAATGAGGGATTGTAGTCTGTTTGTTGGGGTTGGCACCTTTGGTTGAATGATTTCACTGTTGATATACCTTACCTTAGCTTAGAAACCATTTGGCTTGGTGTATTTTTATCCCCAGCTCGGGGGTGACCTGATGTTGAGAGTTCTGAGTGACAGAGTCTATGGATGGCAGGAACATCTGAGGTCTATGTGAAGTTGGTGGATTGCAACAAAATATAAGTGTATTATTATGTGTATTAGTCTCTCATTAATGTGCATATACATGTTAAATATATTATGTGTTACATTTGTATATATATTGTGCATGGAATATATATGTTGTAGAACTGCATGTTTGTTGCATATGAAAGGAATGGGCCATGGCAGTTTTTATGTGTTTATAAATTGTTTAACATGTGAATGATTATGTTATTTTTGTTTATGGAATTGGTACATAATTATGTTGGGTTGCATATGTATTGTTAGTTCTACATAACTACCGTAGATGTAGAGCATGGTAGTTGTTAAGTGTTTCTTGTTAGATAAATTCATGGTAACGATCATGGGATTCTAAGGCAAGGCCTGAAGCATCATATGTGCAGGGTAATTAGTCTGCACGTGCAAATGGGATAGAATCTACGTGTAGCATAGGAATGGTTGTGTGTGTATTTGTATTATGAGTCCATTCTGTTGTTTTAGTCATTATATTGTTAAGTAACTTCAACAATATTTGTATGGGTTCTACCATGAAGCTAGAAATGTTGTGAGTGTTAAAGGATAGACAATGCAACCGACACAATGACAATTGAGCATGCAAAATTTCTAAGATATAACTGTTTCATGAAGTATGATATCGGTTTTTGTGCACTACGAAAACATGGTTGTGTGTAGCATAAGGCCAGTTGTGCGCATTGTTGTTTTTAATGTGTTTCTTTTGCAAAATAAAGAATTGGTGTCAAAGATTTATTTAGCGAGTTGCGGTAGTGGAGACTTTACAATGTGGTAATGTGACTCAGCTAGGAAGTTGGATACATTACAAAGTAGTATCAGGGGATGTTACAAGGTGGTATCATATATTTTGGTTCAACACTATAATTGTATGGGCTAGAGATCAACATGAAGTTGGCAACGCGGGTATTTTTATGATGGTCATGGTGTTGCAAAATGAAAATATGGAAAAATAAGCTATGTGACAAAGGAATCATGTGCTCTAAGTATTGGTGCACAGTGTGTGCATACTAAATTTTGGCATTGAGTGGTGCATGACTTATGGTGCACATAAGATATCAATGTATGGAGTGTATGCACTGAGTATTGGAATAGCTGGGTATAGAACTGGTGGAGCACACGTAATATGGGAGTGCAATACATGCATGATGAATATGGATGCCATGCAAAATTGATGGGTGCATACATAATAATAGTGCGCAGGGTGTGCCCATTGAATACTGGTGATGTGTAGTGAGCGTGCATTAAATATGAGTACATCACAAAGCATAATTATTAGTGCATGCATAGTTTTGGTGCACAGTGTGTGCGCGTGGAATATTGGCATTGCGTGGGGAAGAATTGGAGATGCACATTGAGTATTGGGTGAGAGAGAGTGTGCAGTGATTGTTGGCATAGTGCAAAGAAAAGTTTTAATTTGTGTGGAATATTGGTGTGCAACAAAAAAGTTGTGCGTACTATATAATGACGCGCGGAACCCAAAAGTTTACCGTGCTAAATATTATTTTCTGATATCAAAATTGTGCATATTTAATATTGGTGCATTGTATGTGCGCCTAGTATGGCATGTGCAAAGCATGTGTGCATGATGAATATGGTTGTATAACACATAATTGGTATACACACAGTCTTTTAAAGAAAGAAAATGAGTGAAAAGAGGAGGAAAAGTCCTGGATAGAGGAGTCAAATATTTATCCATAATTTTGAATTAGGCAGTTAAATTCACAATGAATCAGAAGAAAGGATTATGATATACTTATAGAACAGAAAGTGCATAGTATTTATGGTTTTCATAAATTATTTAGTCTAAAAAATCTTTTTTCCTACACATTTTGTAAAGTTAACAACAATTTGATTAGTACATGATCAACACATAGATTGGAAGCATGGAATATGCACAAAGAACCTACAACCATGAAAATGAGGTCAGAAGGATGTCTGACAATATATGTGAGGAGGGTACAGATTCAAATGGACATGGAGAAGCTAAGGAAGAAAGCCTGAATTTGGTGAAGACCATAAAAAGTTTGCAAAAGGACGTCCAAAGTTATAAAAATGATAATGATAGGCTTATGAAAGCCAAGGAGGAACAATATGGCTTCAACATCAAGTTTCTCTAGAGCTTAGAAATAATTGAGAAAAATATAGATAAGGAGAATGAGTCAAGAAAATCGAGGAGACACAAGTCTCATGATGAGATAAGAAAAACAAGAAGTGTTGATAGGCATCACCATCACTCTCCAAGACATTCAACAGGAAGATCGTGCAGTAGTTCAAGCCCATATCCTATCCGAAATCATAAGAGGAGGTCTAGGGTGGATGTGATACAAGGAGAAATGAATAAGATTAAGCCTCCTAATTTTTATGGTGAGCACAAGAAGGATGAGGATGCGGAGACCTAGCTTTTGGGCATGAGGAAGTACTTTCAGTTACATAATTACTCTTCAGAAGAAGAAGAAAGAATTTCCATCTACCAAATCAAGGGAAAAACATCAATGTGGTGGGACCAGTTTGTGCAAGTGAAATATATTGATGAGAGAAAGGTTACTTGGAGGGAGTTCAGGAGGTATTTTCAAAATAAATACTTAACCCAATGTTACTATGATAAGAAAATGAAGGATGTCTTTGAACTCAAGCTTGGAAGTATGAAAATAGATGAATATGAAAGGATATTCTTAGAGTTGTTGAAATATGTTGCTTTCATCAAAGATGAACATGTTAAGATTCAGAGGTACCTGAGTGGGATTCCATCATTTATCAGTAATAATATGCAGTATGATCCCAAGACATTGGAGGAAAATATAAGGAGATCCAAGACTTGGGAAGATGAGAAGAAAGGAAAGATGGAGCAGAGAAAGAAGGGGACCAAGCCACCATTCTTCATAAATAAGTTTTAGGGACAACCAAATCCCAAGGAGTCCAGAATGACAGAGGAAATGGGTAAAATACCAAGGTAGAAAACAATAAAGTGTTGGTATTGTGAGGTAGACCATATGTATAGATATTTCCCTCGAAAAGGTGAGAAAGTGAGGTATTTTTGCAATGTACATCAAAATGATACAGTTGAGGACATGAGAAGAAATGTACCTAAGATATACGTAGACCTGGATAATAAGAAAGATGTGTTTCAGTCACATATGATTGAAGTGGAAGGTAATATCAACAACCAACCCATTATTTTAATTGATTTGATATCTAATCATAGTTATCTAGATCCTAAGATGGTGGAAAGATTTCAATTGCCAAAAAGTAATCTTTGGAAACCTTGGTTGGTACGACTATCTACAGGAGAAAAAAGGAAAATTAATGAGATGGTTAAGGCATGTCCAATGGACATGAATGGACTGAGAAGAAAAGAAAATTTGAATATTATACCTTTGGGCTCATATGATTTCCTAATTTGTATGGATTGGTTGGACATGCATCATGTTGTCCTAGAATATTATAATAAGGCTTTTACTTTCTTGGATGAAAAAGGGAACTTGAAAATAGTACAGGGTATTCCAAGAGTTGTAACTATTAGAGAAGTTTCAGCCTTGCAGCTAAAGAAAAGTTTTAGGAAATATGTCAGGTATTTGCAGTGCATATGGAGGAGGCACCTAAGGATAAAGTGTCAAATATTGAATATTATGTAATCCTAAAGGAGTTTGAAGATGTATTTAGAGAAATATTGGGTTTTCCACCCAAGAGAGATATTGATTTCTCTATAAATCTAATTCCTAGAGCATCCCCAGTATCCAAGGCTCCTTAGAGGATGAGTACACCAAAATTGAAAGAATTTCAAATGCAACTTGAAGAGTTTATGAAGAAGGGACATAAACGCCCAAGTGTGTCACATGTTGATTGTGGATCATGATTATCTTCCTAATTCATATGCAGGTCAAAGAAACTACAAGACACACAATTCATGCCCCCCACCCACCCCACAATTATGGACCATTCATTATAAGGTTGTAGATCTAATGGTAGAAGTTATGTTAGGGTTTTTTCCCTAGAAGGAAACCCTCTTTTATGAGGGAATTGTATTGCATTTGTGTGTTATGGAGAATATTGTATTATAATAGAAGAGATTGTGAGAGAAATAAGATGAAGTTACATTGGGTGTGTTGTATATTGTATCCCTTCATTTTGTTGGATAATAAAAAAGAAGGACCTGGAAATTTCTCTGGTGGACATAACCCACAATGGGTGAATCACATATATCTGTGTCTCTATTGTATTGTGTATCTTTTGTGTTTTATTTCTGCATTTATTTTTTTTATTTCTCTGCAATCATGTTTTAATAACAATTGGTATTAGAGCCAAAGGTAACTCGGAGGAAAAGACGATTGCTGGTTCAAGTGGGAGCAATGGTGGAAGAGGGAAAGTTTAAGGTCAAGAAATTTAACAGCCAAAACTACCAGTTGTGGAACATGCAAATGGAAGATTATTTATATTAGAAGGATCTATTCCTACCATTGGGTGGAATAGAAAAGAAGTTGACGGCTATGAAGGAAAAATAATGGGAGGTTCTTGACAAAAAGGAACTAGGATTTATTCCTACCATTGGGTGGAATAGAAAAGAACTCGATGATCATGAAGGACAAAGAATGGAAGGTTCTTGATAGAAAGGCACTAGGAACGATATGGCTATGCTTGGTCGCATAGGTGGCTTTCAATATTTTGAAAGAAAAAACAATGAAGGATTTGATGGAGGCATTGGCTAAACTATATAAAAAACCCTCGACCTCAAATAAGGTATTTCTAATGAAGCGATTATTTAATATGAAGATGATAGAAGGTAGGTTTGTTGTTGATAATTTAAATGAATTTTATACAGTTACTAATAAGCTAAGTTCTGTAAAAGTTGAATTTGATGATGAGGTTAGGGATATTTTGATCTTGTACTCATTACCATAAAGATGAAATGGCTTGGCCATGCTTGTAAGTAACTCTATCTCTGGTTCAAACACTCTGAAATTTGATGATGTTGTTGGTGTTATCCTTAGTGAGGAAATGCGACAGAAAATCACAGGTTAGACATCATGTAATGCATTGATTATGGAGAATATGGGAAGACAAAAGGATAGAGGAAAGGGCTTAGGGAACCGTGAGAATTCTAGGAAGGGTAGATCCAAATCTAGACTAAGAAAGATAGATTGTTGGAATTGTGGGAAGAAAGGACATCTGAAGAAATACTACAGAGCTCCAAAGAAACAAACAGATGGACAACATGAGAAAAATTAGGAAGAAAATGTAATAGGTGATGTGTTAAAAGATTCTTTGATTCTTTCTTTAGATAATATTATTGAATCGTGGGTAGTAGATTCAGGGGCTTCATTTCGTGCCACACCATGTAGGAAATATTTTTAGGATTATGTTCGAGGTGATTTTGGACAAGTTTATTTGGGTGATGTTGAACCATGTCAAATTGTTGGAATGGGTAAGGTAAAAATAAAGAAAAAGAATGGAAACCAATGGTTACTGAAAGAGGTGATACATATACCATATCTAAGAAGAAATCTAATTTTAGCAGGGAAATTAGCAAGTGAAGGTTGTATATATAATTTACAGATAAGGTGTGGAAGGTCATTAAAGGATCATTGGTAATGGCAAAAGGAGAGAAAGTAGTGTTGAGATCCAAATATGCCATGTTTTCTACCATGTAAAACCCCCATTCGTAAATCATATTCCCACATTTTTTTATACATTTCATAACCGTTATCATGTTATATGCCAATAAATTGTTTGTTTTACCTATGTGGTTAATTATTATGTTTTACTTATGCTTCTATTGATTAAATATGTTTTTAACATGTTTTTATTGATGATGGTTCAATCATATGTTTCTATGTACAAGAAACATGTTCTTGCACCAGGATTGAACGAGATTCCTTCACTATTTCTCATACCATGTCTAGTACTAGAACATTCTACAACCATTTGGTATGAAGACATTCTACAGGCATCTGGTACCAAATTATAGTTCGACATATTGGCACGCTTCTAGTGGAAAATTGGGAACATGGGTTTTCTCCAGAGTGATGACGGAATGGGTACACATGTGTCATAATTCACCCATATTTCACATTTGGACCTCCATCTCAAGGGGAACGATTCAGCCAAAAATTAGCATAATTTTCAAACTGCCAACTTGCGCCTCGATTTTCGTGCAAATGAAAGAAGATCTCAAAATTCCAAGATATGTTTTTTGTATAGACGGTCGAAAATTGAATAAATAATGGTTGGTTTTTCAAAAATCAGAATGGTTCATGAGTTATGGTTGGATATTCAACACCAATCTGCCCAAATTGCAGTAAAACCCATATTTTAAGATTTTTGCCTAAAATTGTAAAATTTGAAATCTGAGCTTTGGGATTCGGTTCCATCCTTCTAGTAATTTATTTGTATGTATAAATAGAGCCTCATAGGGATGATAAGGAATAAATTATCATTATGGAAATTCTTTTGTAATGGAGATTAGAGTGTTATCATGACAATGCCAATATTGTAAGAGACTTGCAATTTTCTGAATTTGATGAAATGAAAGAGTTGATGGTCATGTACATGGTGTAGGTCATTCCTTAGTACTATACATCTCTTCCATACTGAAGAAAAAGTTTGTTAGGGATCCCATCCTTTGGGATGCACTGTTTTATGTTTTTCTTTAGATTAGTATTTTATATTTATGTTTGTAGATTTCAATTCTAGTTTTTGTTTTGATTTCATTTCACATAATTGGAATTTGATTTATGTAGATTAGTTTTTCTAGTGTGGTGTGTTCAATTAAGTAACTTACTCTTAGATTGATAGAACTATGTTTAAAACACATTTCCATAATGTGTTAACTCCATGCATTGTTTCCTGCACTCATATTTCAACTTTGTTTTTTATTTCTCACACCCATATTTTAATTGTGCACTTTGTTCATGCACTGCACTATGTTCCTGCACTGCACCCTATTCCTGCACTCCACACTTGATTTCTAAGTTATGTTTCCTACACTTCATGACCCATATCTGCAACTTCACTTTCCATTCTTGGATGTATCGTTTTTAGGACAATTCATTTGCATAGTTTGAAGTAGGTTTTGTTTTCTATTTGTTTGATTGTTTTTACCTTTAGTTAGTTTTCTTCAATTTGGATTTCCAGTATGCATGCATAAATCATCAACAGATAATATATCTAACCTAGTGTTAGATTGGCATTTATCACATTAAGATACCAGTACGCATGCATAAATTATCAACAGTCTGTCACAGCATATAGATTAGACATCATCAAAAAAACACTAAAAAGCATCAACACATGTGAACACCACAAAGATCCCAAAAT
>JZKD02S2223978.1:208984-236372 GCA_000966675.3 Picea glauca
TATATATATATATATATACCAGTCAATGTGCCATCAGTGTTTACAAAAAATAGTACATCAAATACACTATCCATAGGTAGGTGAACCACCTCACCCCTATAGATATAAAAACGGTGCCACCTCACCATATACAAAATGGGCTCACCAGCATATATAAATACAAAAAATATGCAGAGGCCATAATGGTGCCTCTAGAGCTCCACCACCTGGTCCTCTCTCTAGAGGAGGGGGCCCACTAGCTATAGGTCCCTCAGGTCCTGGTGGTAGTTGCCCAATCATCACTGCACCTGCTACAGCCTCTCTTCGGACCACGGTCTGCCACACCACCAGAACACCCACACACTGCTCTAGGAATCCTTCATATTGAATCTGTGACCATATGCCCTCAAGAACCCCCTGTATTACTACCTCCAAGTGGTGGTGAACATCCT
Source organism: Picea glauca (assembly GCA_000966675.3). Classification (NCBI taxonomy): domain Eukaryota; kingdom Viridiplantae; phylum Streptophyta; class Pinopsida; order Pinales; family Pinaceae; genus Picea; species Picea glauca. The sequence continues at coordinate 209,416 of JZKD02S2223978.1, forward strand.
CAAACTCTCCCCCGACCTCCACCGGAGGAGCATGAGAAGGCCCTGCCCCAGGGTCATCAAAACAACATCTCCTGCCTGCTCTCTCATCCTCCTCCAGTATCACACCACCCTCATCCCATCATCATATCTCCACAGCCCGTGGCTCTCCCCGCGGTGGCCTCACTAGCCCCTGTCGCGTTGGCACTCTGACCAGCTCAACCTCCCAGCCACGCGGTCCCACATCTGCACACACAAAAAACAAATGATAGCATCAACATCCATCCATAAAAAATACATGCTATACTATCTAAATACAAATCATCAAAGAAAATACATCCACATACCTCTCTGGTCGAACACCTCGCGTGGGGGAAGCACCATCTCTGGGTCATCTTGAAAGTCCACCCCACTGTACGAAAACTGAAGGATAATTTGTGGCATATGATACCACACCCATGCAGCCTTAGCTATGAAATAATGGCCACCCTCCCCACCACAATGGAAAACCAATATCGTCACCCACCACCTCAATCACGGCTCTCACACACGAGGTGCACCCAAAACCACTCTAGGGCACAACATCGACACCCTCTCCAAGAACCATGCCACCAAGATAGACCCAAAGGCAAAATCCCCCAAGTCATCAATACGACACCTATCCAACTTCCCTACCATCTTGGCATGGAGCATCAAGCCCCAGGAAAAATGCTCTCCCGCCAGTGCCCTCTCCATGATCCTCAGCTGACCTCCACTGATCTGTTGAGTCACGAGAGACCCATATACTCTCACAATCATCATTTCCATGCAACGATGCATAAGGGAATCCATAGACTCAATACTCACCATGGATTTCGACATAAAATTATCACCCATACAATACCTCTGGGCTAAGACAACCAACTTCCCACCCGCAGGTACTACGGGCTCCGTCGATAATGGGCTTCCCTAGAAAGGGATCCCAGTTAGAAAATACACATCCTACACTGCAGTGAAGGTTAGATGCTCACCCCGCACCATAAAAAAATGCAGATCCAGACTCCACATGGTAATCGGGAACTATAGGAGATACTCCTGTGCCCACACTAGTGAACACTCAAAAAACTTCAACAAACCACAAGCTGCCAAAGTGTCCCGAACCCCCGGCTCCTCGTCCCTCACTACCTCCCTCAGGTGTGACCAATCCCTCTCTCTCCAATGAATCGGCATCATCCAAATGATCACCTACATCCACATAATACAGTACTTGATTAGCCATCTCAACCATAAAAACGTCAAAATCTTCCAAAAAGATAAGTTTTCACCCTTCAGCTTTGCCTCCATGGCGCAACTGTTTTCCCCATAGGCGTGCATGTATGCACACATGGTCATCCCATAGTCGCGCGCTCATGCACACCTATCGGAAATACAAGGGCGCACACATGTGCCCCTGTCACACACACAGACGCGCCTATGGCATGCTTGTTCGCTACATAGTTGCGTACACATGCACTACTGTGAAGAAAAAAGACGTGCATCCATGCTCAACTGTGGTTTGAATAGGTGCGCACCCATGATGTGCCTACTTTCCAAATTTGGGCACCCCCATGCGCAGCTGTCACAGTTAAATTTGTGCCCTCGTGCATGCAAATCTTGCGATCACTCACGCACTAAGGGGCCCACCCACATAAAGTTCCTCTCTACGACTATCCGTACAGCGCTGCCCACAAAAAGAAACCCTAATTCTATGCAGGAGGATACGAAAACCAACTTGAAGCTCATTGATCTTGAATCGACTGCCTCAATCTCCCAGAATCTCCAAATCTCCTCTAGAATCACTCATCCACTCAATAATACAACGGGTACGAATGAGGTGGAATTGTGGGCCCTACAACTATATATTGTCCATTTTTCAAAACTTCCAGACTCAATTCTGGGAGCTCCGGACATCCATTTTTCAATCTATCTTTAGCCACGGGATAAGTACCCCGTCACCTACACTATTCCATTCCTCGGGCCACTTTCCATCCTCAGGCTCCGGGGGGAATTTTTCTCATCTAACGCTCAGGTGCGCATGCTTACGTTCACATATTATTGAATATATGTTATATGATATTTCTCTTTAGATATTGTTCACGTCGGGTATTCAGTTTTCATGTGTGAAGGTACTTTATCATCATACAACAACAATACCCCTTCAGGTATATCATCGACACTGGCATGTAGTCATTCCCTCTGAATATCAAATTGCATCTCCCAATTACACCCTCTGAAATTTGCCTCTAGGATCCCCACGTCCGACTCTACACTACTGTCTCCTCTGCTGCATTTTGGTACTATCATCTGGTAGCACTCTCCCCCACATGAGTTGTCCCATTCATAGTCCCCCTTGGCACTTTGACACTCATGTTTTTTTCACCCTTTAGGGATGGGAGTCCCTATAGTCTTACACATCGTCGAGAACTAGCCATAGATTCCTTCTCCTCATTTGTATAGCCTGCCCAATGGACTCCCAGGTTACTTCATAATGGTTCTATTTTGACTGCACCTCCGCAGCATCATTAACCATCCATTTCATCCACCATCAGTTTTCCCATCTGCAGATTGTCCTCCATACATTTCCCTAATACAGAAACCTGCTAATGGGGCCCCAACCCTCCACTTATTTTCCAAGCAACTTGTGTCGTCCTCCGACCAAGCCACCTTACATTGGGGCACCTGTTTCTGTATCTGCACTGTTACCCCAAGTTATTTTTTATTCTTTTAGTAATTGTACAAACCCTTTTTCTTGCATTTACATAGTTTTTTGTCGTGACCTTTAGCGACCTTCCTTTTCCTAGCACAACAACCCTTGTCGCCCTTGGTTGGGGAATTTTTCACTTCCTTAAATCAATGAAATTATCCATAAAACCCGAGTATCCTATAGCCCATACACCTTTTTCTCTCTATGTTTATCCATTTTGTCAAGCCTCTGGAACAATTTACCCTCATCTAGCCATCCCCCTGATGCTAGATTCAGTTTCATGGTTCCTGCCACTTTATATCTACTCCCAACCAAGGGCAGTCTTGAGTCTCACTGCCTCTAGACTTCGTATATGTTACTCTTCAGTTCCTGATTTCATCCAGTGGATTTCACGAAGCCCTCTGATTCTCACAGTCATGTCTCCTTTTCTGTTGACATCAACACAGTTTCCAGACAGGCAATGGTATCTTAACTCTCATTACCTTCACAATGAGAATCTCGGATGGCACATAGAGAACCATCATCTCTCTCCATTATCGTTGACTCCCATGACATTCGAATTCAACACTTTATCATGTTGTGGCAGGTCTTACTTTGCGACTATTGCAGTTTTTTTTTTTATATTTGTCGAAGACCTTTGAACATTGTTAGGCCATCAATGTCTGCGAACCAACGATACTCCTTAGGTGTCGTCACCTCTTTTCAGAGTTTGTTCACCATCAGAATTGTCCTTTGCTATTATCAACACACCCCTGAGGGCACTACAGTCATATCCACCAATACAACTTCAGTTACTGTATTACACCTTTTTGAGTTACATGACACAAGCATGGGGCATGCCCACCTCGTTTGTACAAAGTTTTATTTTTCACACCTTGTGAAAGTTTTGGGTCCTATAGGTTCCCCTCTCCCTCCAATGGGTCTCTCTTGACACTCTCATTATTTCTCTTTCTTACGATGGTACTCTTAGTAGAAGAAACATTGATGAATTTTGGCTATACATATGCTCCTAACCTCATCCATCAGGTGGCATCTGTTATCACTGAAATTTTGTTCGCAAATGGATAGAAGAATCCAGCATCTTCAAACATCTATTAGTTCACCCATGGACCAAAAAATTCATTTCCAAAAGGTCCAAAACTATACAACCAATAATAAAATCAGCATGTGCTAAGACTACATAGGAAGCGTGCACACATGCGTCTTCCAGAAGCGCACATGCGCACGAGGCGTGACTCTGGACGCAAAAAACCGTGCACCCCTTAGAACAGCGCATTTATGATATTGGTCGGCCTTCCACCCACTTCTGGTTCAACTTCCAAGTCGATTTGACACCCAAATCTCGACTGAATCTAACTGGGTGGTTGATCAAAGACCTAAGGGTGCCCTAAAGGGCCCCTTGTTCACACTAAAGGCGGGTTGAATAATGCCTCAAATATATGCTATAAAAAGAGGCCATGGGTGCACTACATTTTCAAGGAATTCATTTGTATTGTTATGATTCCTATATTCTCTTGGAGGATCCTCTTTCCTTGTCAAGAGCATACAAGCATCATTTCATTTGAGTTATTCACATCACCTCTTGAGTGAATGAGCTTCGGATTTCTTCACCATTTCTTTCAAGTTTGCTAGTTTTAAGAAGAGCTCAATATTTGGGGGTTCAAGAGCCCTACCTTGGAGGAATAAGGGACCCAAATTATCCCTTTCTCTTTGATGTTTTCTTTCCACTAATACAATCCTTTCCATTGGTGGCATGATTCTTGTTTATTTCTCATTCTAATGTCCTTATGCACTCTAGTTTAATTTTTTTTATTGTTCTTAGATTAGTCTTTTTTTTATATCATATGCTTGATGTTTCTAACTCTCTCATTCACTATTGTCTTGCCTAGCTAACCCAAATGGGCTTGTAAGCACCTCCATTTTTCTCATTTAGGTGACAAAAAAGCCGCAACAAGGTTAAAGGACTAACTCATGAGATATGACCTTCACGTAATGGGTTTGAACCTAAGGAGATAGTTTATTTATTTTTAATTGAATTCATTGTTTGTTTCATTTATTGTATTAAAGTGTGGTTTGTTGGCATTAGGTTAGACTAGGACCCAATCCGGCATTTCTTGTGCTTTCACCTCTAAGTCTACGACTCCCTGGTTGACAATTTAATTTTGGGAATTAATAGTGCATATATTTAGCCCCATAGGTAGGTACATTATATTTATGTATTGTTAATATTTATTCTTCTATCTCTTTAGCTTCTACAGGAGTGGATATAGCATTGTGGAATAATAGGCTTGGAAACATGAGTGAGAAGGGGATGCAGATACTTCACATAAGGAATTTGTTGCAAGATCTTAAAAAGGTTGATTTGGATTTCTGTGAGCATAGTGTTTATGGAAAAAAAAAAAAGAGAGTCAGATTTCTCAGAGTCGGAAAAGAAAAGAAGAGTGAAAAGTTGGAGCTTGTGCATACATATATATGGGGACCAAATCAGGTATCATCTCTTGGTGGCTCTCATTATTATGTTACTTATATTGATGATGCAACTAGAAAAACATGGGTTTATTTCATTCGAAAAAAATTTAATGGTTTTTTATACTTTTAAGAAATGGAAAGCTTTGGTTGAGAATGAGACAAGAAATAGGTTGAATTGTCTCAAATCAGACAATGGAGGTGAATATCGCAACAAGGAGTTTTATTATTGTTGTTCATACCATGGGATTCGTAGAGAGAAGGTGTATCCAAGAACACCACAAGAAAATGGTATGTCAGAAAGGATGAACGTGACAATCATGGAACGTGCAAGGAGTATGAGATTGCATGTTGGGTTTCCCTTACAATTCTGGGCAGATGTTGTAGATATTGTTGTTTACTTAATAAATAGAGGAAATTCAATATCTTTAGATGGTGGAATTCCAGAGGAGGGATGGATAGGTAAAAAGGTAAACTATTCATTTTTTAAGACTTTGGGTTGTGAATCATTTGTCCATATTGATAAATAAAATAGAACAAAGCTTGAAGAAAAATCCAAGAAGTGTACCTTTATTGGATACGGTGTTAATGATTTTGGTCATCATGGGATTATGAAAATCACAAAATCATTAGGAGTAGAGATTTCATATTCATTGAGAAGGTCATGTACAAAGATCAGTTGTAGGGAAAGAAAAAGGAAAAAGAAAAACCAAAATACATAGTGCTTGATAAGATCACTGAAAAAGAAATTCCAAAGGTACTAGAAAATCAAAATGTACAACAATATGAGTAGAAGGTACCTCAAAATCTTGAAATTGTTGTTAGAAGATCTACCAGGTTAAGTATACCGTCTGAACAATACTCTCCTTCATTGTATTATTTATTGTTGATTGATTATGGTGAATTAGAAAGTTATGAAGAGGCACTGTAGGTAGACACTAAAAAGAAGTGGGAGAAAGACATGAAAGAGGAAATGGATTCCTTGGTAAATAACCATACTTGGGAGTTGGTTTAGTTGCCTATAGGAAAAAGAGCATTTAATAATAAATGGGTTTACAGGTTAAAGGAAGAAGATGGAGGTAGAAAGCAGTACAAGTCTATAATTTTTGTAAAGGGGCTTGCACAAAAGAAAGGTATAGATTTTGATGAAATATTTTCTCCCATAGTTAAAATGACTTCAATTAGGACTATTTTAAGTCTTGTGGTAGTATAAGATTTTCATCTTGAAGAGTTAGATGTAAAAACAACTTTTCTATGTGGGGATTTGGAGGAAAAGATTTATATGTAGAAACCACAGGGATATGAGGTCAAGGGAAGGAGAATTTTGTATGCAGGTTGAAGAAGAGCTTGTATGGCCTAAAGAAAGCTACAAGGTAGTGGTATTTGAAGTTTGGCAGGTGTCAAAACAAGGTTATAGTAGATGTCATTATGATCACTATGTTTATTTTAAAAGGCTAGAAAATGGAATCTATATTATCTTTCTATTGTATGTAGATGAAATGCTTGTTGCATGGTCTAACATGTAGGATATAAATGTGATCAAGAGGAAATTATATAATTCATTTTCGATGAAGGATTTAGATTCTGCAAAGAAAATCCTTGGTATGATAATAACAAGAGATGAGAAAAATCACAAATTGACATTGTCTCAGGGTGATTACATAGAGAAGGTGTTGAAGAGGTTTAAAATGCATAATGAAAAAGAAATTAGTACACCTTTGGAAATCCATTTCAAATTAACCAAGCAAATGTGTCCCAAGACACAGGAGTAGATAGAATACATGTCCAGGATCCATTATTCATCAGCAGTTTGCAACTTGATGTATGCTATGGTGTGCACAAGACAAAATATTGCACATGCAGTGGAAGTTGTGATCATGTATATAAAAAATCCAAGTAAAGAACATTGGGAGGAAGTAAAGTGGATTCTCAGGTATTTGAGAGGTATTGGTACTCATGCATTATTTTTTGGAGGTTTAGACATTGTTCTACATGGATATGTTGATTCAGATATGGAAAGTGATAAAGATAGTAGGAGGAGCACCATAGGGTATGTTTTTAGTCAAGGTGGAACAACAATAAGTCGGATTTCAAAAATACAAAATGTTGTTTCACTTTCAACAATGGATGTAGAGTATGTTACTGCTACAGAGGCTAGTAAAGATATGATTTGGTTACAGAGGTTTATGGAGGAATTGGGAAATAAGCAGGAGAATAACAAGTTGTACTGTGACAACGAGAATTTCATTCATCTTGCAATAAACTCAGCCTTCCATTCTAAGACTAAGAATATGCATCTTAGGTACCATTTCATACGATCCATCTTGGAATATGGACATTTGAAGTTGGAAAAGATACATACTAGCCATAATCATACAAAAATGTTAACAAAGATAGTAACCAGGGAAAAATTGAGTTCATGCTCAGTTTCAGTTGGCCTTCAAGCATGAAGGTGAAGATGAGAAATTTTCCAAGTCCAAGGTGGATCATAGTCCAACAGGTACAACAAAAGTGGAGTTTTTGTGATCAGTCTCCAAGTGGAAGATGGTTGGTTGTGGAGCCTAAGTATCTTCCTAATTCATATGCAGGTCAAATAATTTTTTGTTTTTTGCAATTCAAATATTGTAATTTTGTAGTCAATCTAGACCGTTCATTATAAGGTCGTATTTCTGATAGTAGAATTTATGTTAGGGGTTTTTTCCCTAGAAGGAAACCCTATTTTATGAGGGAATTGTATTCTGTATGTGTGTTATGGAGAATATTGTATTCTAAGAGAGGATACTATGAGAGAAAGAAGAGGAAGTTACAACGGGTGTGTTGTAGGTTGTATCCCTTCATTTTGTTGGTTAATAAAGAGGAAGGACCTATCAGTTTCTATGGTGGATGTAGTACACACTGGGTGAATCACGTATATATGTGTCTCTATTGTATTGTGTATCTTTTGTGTTTTATTTCCATATTTGTTTTATTTATTGATCCATGATCTTATTTTACTAACATCACCTTGGGGTGCCCCAGTATTATTTGTGAAGAAAAAGGATGGGGCGTTGAGACTTAGCATTGACATCAGGCTATCATCAAGTAAAAATTAAAGAGGAAGACATCAGGAAGACAACCTTTAGAATGAGGTATGGCCATTATGAATTTACAGTAGTACCATTTGGGTTGTCAAATGCACCAGTCGTCTTCATGTGTTTAATGAATGGTATTTTCAGAGAATACTTAGAGATGTTTGTCATTGTATTTTTGGATGACATACCTATTTACTCAAAGTATGAAGAAGAACATGAGCAGTACTTGAGGATGGTGTTGCAAGTATTGAGAGAACATCAATTGTATGCAAATTCAAACAAGTACTCATTCTACCAGAGGAAGATTCATTATTTGGGTCATATCATTTCAGAGGAAGTGATAGCAGTGGACCGGGAGAAGATAGAATCCATTGAAGGATGGCCAAAACCAAGGAATGTCGCAAAGGTGAGATATTTCATGGGACTTTGAGGGTACTAAAAAAGGTTTATTGAAGGATTCTCAAAGATTTCACATCCAATCACATCCTTGCAAAGGAAAGGTGTGATATTTGAGTGGACTTATGATTTTAAAAGGAGTTTCCATCACTTGAAGAGTTTGTTGACAAGTGCACCAATTTTGAGAATTGTTGATCCTAATGAAGACTTCATTGTGTACATTGATGGATTGGGATTGTTGCATTCCTTGGTCAGAATGGGCATGTGGTGTGCTACAAATCAAGGAAATTAAAAGATCATGAAAGGAACTATGCTACTTATGATTTGGAATTGGTAGCCATAGTGCATGCCTTGAATATGTGGAGGCACTACCTCATGGGAAGAAGATTTGAGTTGAGGATAGACCACAGTGGTATGAAATATTTTTTGGACATCCAAGCCTAAATTCCAGGAAAAGCAGGTGGTTAGAATTCCTTAATGAGTTTGACTTTGATATAAAGCATATCAAGGGTAAAGAGAATAAGGTGGTTGATGCACTGAACAAGAGAGTGCATGAGATGCATGCTAAAGCCACTAGCATGTGAAAATCAGACTTGAAGGACATAATTTTAGAAACTGCAAAATTAGATTAGCACTATATGGAAATAAAGAAAAGGGTACAACAAGGTATTTTGCAATAGACCATTGACAACTTTGAGTTAAAAGAGGATGAAATCCGCATGTACATGGGAAGATTTTATGTACCAGATTCTCAGTAGCTGAAAAAACTTATATTAAAAGAAAGACATAATGTGCCTTATGTTGGACACCTGGGTTATCAGAAAACCATTACTGCTTTCAAGAGTCAATATTATTGGCTAGGTATGAAGAAATAAGTATTTGATTTTATTGTCAGGTGCTTGGAATATCAGAAAGTAAAGGTTGAGCACAAACATCTAGTTGGCTTGATACAACCATTGACCATCCCTGAGTGTAAATGGGAAGTTGTAACAATGGAGTTTATCACACAGCTTCCCAAAACTACCAAGCAACATGATTCTATCATGGTAATAGTAGACAATATTACTAAAGTTTCCCACTTTATTTCAGTAAAACTCGCACACAAGGAAGCAAACATCATTGATAATTATATGAAGGAAATGTCTAGGTTGCATGGTGTGCCTAAGACAATTGTGTTTGACAGAGATCACAATTTCACAACCAATTTTTGGAAGGAATTATTTAAAGGAATTGGGACAAACCTAAATTCTACCACAAACTACCATCTAGAGTCAGATGGGAAAACATAAAGGGTAAATAAAGTGATAGAAGATATGTTAAGAATGTATGTGATGGAAAAACCGATGAAATGGGAAACATATTTACATTTGGTTGAGTTTTCTTATAACAATGGGTATCAAGCATCTCTAAAGATGAGCCCATTTGAGGCACTTTATGGAAGAAAGTGCGACACACCAGTTAGTTGGGACAACCCAATAGACAAAGTAGTGGTTGGACTAGATTTGCTAAGGGAAATGGAAGAGAAAATGGTGAAAATAAAATAGAACTTAAAGGCTTCCCGAGACAAGAAAAAAATTTATGCAAATAAATGTAGAACTCACAGAGAATTTAAAGTGGGTGACCATGTGTTTTTGAAAGTGAAAGCTAGGAAGAGTTCACTTAAGTTGAGAAATTGTTCAAAGATGGAAGCACATTATTGTGGGTTGTTTGAAATTCTAGAGAGAATTGGTCATGTCACATGCATGTTTGCACTTCCTGCATCCATATGCATTCATAATGTGTTTCATGTATCTTTACTTAAAAAGTATGTGTCTGATTTTAATCATGTAATTGATTGGAATGTGATTCAAGTGGAGCAAGAAGGATACTTTCAAGTTCAATCGGTGTGCATATTGGAAAGGAAAGTCAATTTTCTTTGGAATTGAGCAATAGGATTGGTAAAGGCCCAATGGACTTGTTACGGTCCTAAGGATGCAACTTGGGAGCACGAGGATGTTATGCATGTAGAGTACCCGTATCTTTTTGAAGACTTTTGAAATTTTGATTGTACATAATGCACTGAGGATAGTGCATAAATAAAGGGGAGGGGGATGTAATACCCCTAGGTTGAATCCAAATTGTAATATAAATTCATATGTACATATAGGTTGGTGAGCCTTGGGTGCACAAGTTTTGGGTACAGTTTATAGCCCACAAACCAAGGGAAGAGTGTGTGCATGTTTCATAACTTTGTGAGCACATGAGTAAGTGCACGAGGATTTTCGTTCACACAAACCAAGGGAAGAGTGCCTGCTCATTTCATATATTTTCGCACACCTGAGTAAGTGCGCAAGGATAAATTCAAAGTGCACACTGGGCCATGTTCATAGCTGGGATAATTTTGGGTTGGAGAGCCTAGATTGCGACAAAGGCCAGTGCACCTATTTTTGTCAAATGTAATTGCACTTAGATATTAATAAAAAAATATCTCTGCATGCATACCAATCAGATGAAAAGAGACAAGGGGATAAAGTCCACTAGAATGAGGAAAGACATGTGAATCTTAAAGAGAATATTTTAATAATATTTCCAAAAGTATGTTTATGGGATATGTATTTATTCTAAGTTCCTAAGGAATGTGAATAGATAACCAATTGGAGCTAAGTTATCTCTTAATGTGACAAGTGTCCAGTTATAATCATGCAAATATATTGTTGATCCTTAGTGTATCTTGGGGGGATTCACTCATTCTTGGAGGATGTAGACCAACTTTCCTATGGGGAGGCATCCATATCTTGTTTTAACTTGTTGTCATCTCATAACCCTATGATTTGAAAGGGTTGTGTGATATTGTAGAGGCGGGTTATCAAGCATGGTTGTTATTGAAGAAGTGAGTTGTCAGGCATGTTTTTTTCAAAGAAGCAGATTGTCAAGCTTGTTTTTGTCAAAGAAGCAGATTGTCAGACCCATGTGCATTCTCTCCAAGCGAGATAACTATTAGGAATTTCTTTCCCAAGGTGTCAAGTGTAGCTACAAGGCTCTGATACTTCTTGTCTGGGCTATTGATAAAGCCCTGGAAGGGAAGTGGGGCAGTCGAAGGACTGTTGAGAAGAGAAGGGGCACACTTTCTGGGGTGGGACATGCATGTGAGGAATGAGGGACTGTAGTTTGGTTGTTGGGGTTGGCACCATTGGCTGACTGATTTGATTATTGATAGACCTTAACTTGTCTTAGAAACCATTTTCCTTGGTGGATTTTTAGCCCCAACTCGGGGGTGACCTACTATTGAGAATTTTGAGTGGCAGAGTCTATGGCTGGGAGGAACATCTGAGGTCTATGTGCAGTTGGTGGATTACAACAAAAGATGAGTTTATTCTTATGTGTATTAGTCTCTAAGTAATGTGCATGTACATGTTAAATATATTATGTGTTACAGTTGTATATATATTGTGTGTGGGCTATATATGTTGTAGTACTGCATGTTTGTTGCATATGCAAGGCATGGGCCATGACATTTTTTGTGTGCTTATATATTGTTTAAAATGTGAATGATTATGTTATTTTTTTTATGGAATTAGTACATAATTATGTTGGGTTGCGCATATATTGCTAGTTCTGCATAATTTTCATAGATGTAGAGCATGGTAGTTGTTAAGTGTTTCCTATTAGTTAATTTCATGGTAATGGTCATGGGATTCTGAGGCAAGGCATGAAGCATTGCACGTGTAGGGTAATCAGTCTGCGCATGCAAATGGAATAGACTTTGCATGTGGCATAGGAATGGTTGTGTTCATAGTTGTATTATGATATCATTCTATTTTTTTAGTCGTTATATTGTTAAGTAACTTCAGTAGTATTCGTATGGGTTCTAGTGCGAAGCTAGAAATGTTATGTGTGCTAAGGGATATACAACGTGGTCGAAATAATGACATTTGAGTGTGCATAATTGCTAAGTTATAGTTGTTGTGGGAAGTATGAACTGGTTTGTGCATACTAGGAAAACATGGTTGTGTGTAGTACAAGGCCAGTTGTGCACGCTATTGTTTTCAATGTGTTTCTTTTGTAGAAGAAATAATTGGTATCAGAGCTTTATTTAGCGGGTTGCAGTAGTGGAGACTTTACAATGTGGTAACGAGACTCAGTTAGGAGATTGGATACATTACAAAGTGGTATCGGGGGACATTACATATACACTCTTATCCCTCCAGAAACTCAAATATGCATTCATTTTGCACCCAAAAAAGTAAAATGTGTGCATAATGTGCCTTTTTGGGAGGCTTTCATGGCTTTCCCAGGTTAATAACTTCCTATAGCCCATGCCTAATTGCTCCAACCACCTTTTTGAAGTATAAATAAGAGCCATTAGGTGGAGGAGAAAAAATCATCAATTGAATCACCCTTATGCTAGTGAATTTATGTTAATTTTGCAAGCCCTTTCATCCTAATATTTTAAGATATGTCTCCCATACCTGGAAACCCCTATTTCTAGCATCGTGTCCCTTCTTATCTTGTTGAGAGGAAGAAACACATTCTCTTCCCTTCACTTGTCTTGAGCAAGGAACCAAGAGTTCTAGCCATCTTCAGTGGTCCAAGCAGAGGAATCCAAATATCAATTCCAGTCAGTGTTGCAACAAGATCACATAACCTATTTTCATGTTACTTGTTGTTTATAATAAATGAGAACTCTATTTTGTGTCTCAATGATATGTTGTTAGTTTACTTTTTTTGAAACTATATGTGTTTCATTATTGTGATACTGACATTTTGATCCTCGTTAGTATATGTAGTTAGAAATTAGTTAGTATAAATACCTTATGTGCAACATTGACTCTCTTTTTGTGCAAGTTGACAAGAGAAGCATTGGAGTGGGAGACTAGAAAAAAAAATCATGAGAGGAGTCTTCACCAAACTTCAGTATCCAAGTAAGTGATCTTTTTCTAATTGGTATTTATTTAATTATACATCCTTAACTACTTTTGTCAATTAGAGTTAGTTCTTTGGGTGTCTTCTCTATGTGATGTTTAACCCAGATCATAAGGGAGAAATCCTCAAAACAATTAGTAAGGCCAAATGGCACCACCAAAAACTTATAATGACCTTCAAGTGTTCTAAAGGTTGTTTTGACCATGTATTCTTGCCTCGTTCTGATTTGATGATATCCAGAATGGAGATCCAACTTGGTAAATTAAATTGATCCTTGCAATTCATCCAGTAAATAATTGATGAAAAGAACATGAAACTTATCTTTAATGGTCATTTTTTTGAGTTGTCTATAATCTAGACACATACGTCATGGACCTTCTTTTTCTTGAACCATCATCATTGGTGAATATAAACACTTTGGCTAGGTTGAATGATTCCAACCTATAACATTTCTTGAACTATACACTCACTCTCACTCTTTTGTGCATATGGGTACCTATAAGGACTAATGTTAGGTGGTACACTTCTCTGTTGCAAATAAATATGGTTGGAGTAGTCTCTTCTAGTTATAGATCTTGTGATGACTCCAATTATTGATCTTCTTCCTCTTCACAATCAATGGATAATAATTTCCTCTCACCGCATGTATGCCCCTTACTATGCTTCCTATCGCAGTGGAAAAACAGTCCCTTTTATCTTCTTTCATCCATTTGTTGAGGTGTCAACCTTGTTAGTTGAATGAGGTTAGGAGAGGGAATTGGTGCTCTCTATAGTTTTTAGTGGTCACTCTTCTAGTATCCTAATTTACTTTCAAATTTCATTTCCACGTTGAAACCATGCTTCAAGGATATAGGTTCCAAGAGATGCACTTCATGTTGAGTACTCTCCGCCCATAAAGACATCTAACAAATTATCCTCTGGGATGTTCTTCACTCTGAGACTCAACTTTTGAAATTGTTGAATGTGCTTTGTAATTGGACCTCTTTGCTATAGATTTATCAATTGACTAAAGAACGTATTTCTCTTAGTATCCCCATAATGTTCTATCACTTCATCTATAAAAATGGACCAAGAGACAATAAAATACTTTTTACATTCACAAATCCATTCATACCAGAAAAATTGATCTAGTTTTGAATACAATGATGCAAGATGGCACTTGCTGTAGATCAAAGAATTGTTCCATCTATAATATCCATCTTATAGGATATTTATAATCAAACTTCCTCATATTGATCTTTTGAATTAAGTAGTTCCTTGGTCTTGAGATGAACCCCCGATCATGTAGATATTATAGTGATAGATCATGATTATGAGATTAAATATTCATGCTCTTGAAATTTGTTGAAATATTCTCCGTATGTGACTGAGGTTCAACTCTATTGTTCTCCTTATTTTCAATATCTCTATTGTTTTAGGGAATCTATGTAATAGCATGGTTTCCATGGAATTTTGTAATCGTTCCATATTTTGATCCGTCAACTTTTCAATTTCCCTATTAATGATTTCCTGAGAATGTGAGAAATCCACCAGTCTCAACATACTGCCACTAATTTCATTAACTTGGTTCTTCTTGTTATACCCTATTTTCTAAGTCTTTATTTTCTTTAGGAATCATGTGTGAATTTTATGGATGCTTATAAGGAGTTTAAATTATTACATAATCATTTTCCATGTGGGAAGATAATAATACTCCTCTTTTTTTCTCTTTATCACAATTTTTTATTCACCTAAAATAGATCTTCCAATCAAAAGTTAGTGAATTGTAAGTTAAGTACCTTTAAAAACATGATTTGGAGATTGTCTTGTTGGCTAACCTTTCTCCTAATGTATCTATAAAAATTCAATACCTCTCAGTATAAAAAATATTCATGTGGTACTCTGATATCTCTTCTTTACAATTCCATAGTTTTTAACAAAATTTGATTCTTGACGCTTTCCAAAGAGAAATTTTGTACCGAGTGCCATGTGTCCATTTTTTTGATATGATTATGAAATTTGGATCTGAAATAGTAGGTTCCATCCTATTTCCAATGAAACTAGTGGCACTCAAATTGGATCTTTCTAGAAAAAAATATGATTGTTTTACCAGAACATTTGTTTGAGACTAATTGTAGGACTAGTCAAAAACCCTAACTTCCACAACCTGTAACTTGAAAAGTATAGAGAATCAAATTATGAAAATTTTACCACATGGTATGTGATATGTATTATTAGGATCCTAAAATGTATCTATATTGTATATCCCATGATTTTTGTTATCATTTTAGACTAATTATCAAAAAACCTAATTTCCAAAGGTTATAACTTTGAAAGCATACCGAACAAAAATCTAAAAATTTTACCATGAGGGATTTTCAATGTCTCCTTAGGCTTCCAAATTTTTTCTTATCTGAAACTCCCGTAAAATAGTTTATAGAAAAAATTCTAAGGTGACTCGTTTGAAGGAGAAAAAACCTAGGATCTTATGATCTGAAACCAAATGTTATGCACCAAACACTCAAAATAGCATAAAACGAGAGAGATAAGTAAATCCATGACTTCAAAATGAGAGAGACTAATTAATGTGAATCTTCTTTGAGGGGTAAACCTCCTATTACAATAAAAAAAAATGTACAATATGAGATGCATATACTAATGAGTCTACTTTATTATAAATAGGAGATAAAGTGAGCATGATGTAACCTACCACTAAGCCAACCTAAACATAAATAATAAATTAATAATGAATGAAGGTTAGGGCCTTAACATAATAACTCAATATCTAGGGCTTAACATTCTCTCCCTCCAAAGACTCTCCAATATGTGTGATCAAATATAAATATCAATTCATGAATGGGATCTTATCTATTCATATTAGATTTGTTCCTCTCCTCCTAAGACTCTTTCCAATATATCTAAATGGTTTTAGAAAATTGGTTTGAGAGTAACCAAGGTCATGAATCCAATTTCCCCTTGGGGAAATTTTATCCTCTCCATTTAATCTTCTTCTCCATGTCCTCAATCTCCCTCCTTGTGTCCTTAGAGAATTGAGGTTGGAAGTCTGAGGCTACCCTTAAATCTTATTGTTGAGCCTGAGTAATGTGATGAGGAGTTTTACTAGGAGGGGAGGTTTTGGGAGTCAAGTGAGAACCCTTGGAGGAGTTTCTCCTACTGTAAATAGAGCCTGCAGCTTAGCTGATAGGATTCATGGAAGAGAGAAAGGAATGCATATATGTGTGTGTGTGTGTGTGTGTGTAATTCAAAAAAAATTATAACTATACACACAACATTATAATAATAATAAACAACCCCGGATGGGGTGTCAAACACCCAGCTATGACAAGACGCCGACAACCCCAGCATGGTTCCACCTGGTGTTTAATTCTCTCTGCAAAGGGAAGTCGGGGATTTAAAAAGGCGTGGTAATTGCCTTCTCTTGCATTTCAGTCTTACTCATTGATTTATGGATTTTTTTTTTAAACATTCCCTTGCTTTGGCCCTGTTACAACTCTTATCGTTTGTTCCTTCCTCTTCTGGGTTCAATTGCATTAGATCCAATGTCGCATGAGTGAGTTAAATCAAAGAAACATAGTGGATACACTTGCAGATCCTATAGTAGGAAGCTCCCTCCATCTCCTTCTCCAAGAAGCTCGATTTTGCAGCACCCCTCCACAGACTCACAGCGAGAAAGAGGATTTCCCTCTGGGCCTCCGCAAGAAGAAGAAAGATGGGGCTTTGCCACAATTGAAGAAGAAATCCCTGAGACAAGAAAGCAGCCCCCTCAGAGAATTATGATTGATCAGATAGTAAATAGAGACTGTATCATGGATAATAGTGGAAATGATGTATAGTTCGGTGCTTCGCAACTCAACAAGCGGTCTCCAATGCTCTTGACAGATAACCAACTTCAACTCTTATTTTATCTTTGTGAAGACTTTGTTGAGATCGCCTTGTGATAGGAGTGGATGCTTGCAAAGATTGATGACCTTCATAATAAACTCTTTAGTTTGCAGTCGTACACCATTGTTCCACCTGGACTTCCCTGAGTCGACATCAAGATGGAAGTGATGCTCCCTAGGATTGAAGATCTCTAGTCTTTATTTTTGTTTTTTCGTACTAATTTAGTCTTTATTTTCATCAATTTCAAGTAGTATTAGTACATAAACTATAAAATGTATGGACCAAACTTGGTTTTTGGCCTCATAGGCGTCTTTATGATTAATGAGACATCGATGCCTTAGTTGGTTTCCCAGATTGGTAGCTTGAGCATCAAATTTGAAAAATTGTACTCTTTCATTTTCAATTAATAGAAGGACCATCTTTTCTAGCTTAAATAATAATAATAATAATAATAATAAACATTTAAAAGGTAATATAAAAATAAAAAATAAAAATTATTGAAGGTTTAATTGAAACAAAATTGCTTTGATATGGGGCACACCCACACCATGGGCACATTGGTCGTGAGCCATCGAAACGATGACCACATGCCTAAAGGATTTGGCCATGGGGTACTTTTCTCTCCCATGTAGGGAATGATCTCCAAAAACATACAACAAATAACCTTCTCTAGTGAAATGATCCAAACAAACTTGCAACAAAGACAAGCCTCCCCAAGATCACGTATTAAACAAAGCCACTAGATGAATGGGCTTGTATCCCTTGGAGAAGTTGTAATCACTAGCTAGGTCACACCTCTACCATGGCTACCCATGAGAAACCAAGTTAAATTCAACCATGGCTATGCCTTTGGCCAATCGGCCACCTCCGCATGCAAAGAAAAAAACAACACACAAATACAAAGGAGAAGGTGGGTTTGTTCATTTTTTTCAATTGTTATTAGTCCCTTCCGTAGGCATAGAGGGACTATAGTGATCGATAAATCGTTGACTTCATATTAGTTTGTCCTTTGACCACAAATATTTGCATAATATCTATTTTTGGAGCTAGGGAAATAAAAACATTGATTTTTATATAATAAAAAGTACCATGTATGTAACGATCTGATTGGATAACATATTGGAGGTCTTATTGTCGGCTTCGCTATTCCCAATGTTTTATATGTTAGCATATCCAAACTTTTTTATCGTCTACAGTGTTTTTGAATCATATATTTTTCTTATGCATTGCTTGAAGGTGGATTAATGCTAGTATTAGTTTGAATGTTCATCTTAGCATTTTCTGCTAGCTAAATTTATCCCAACATTTGATATGCTAGCATATCCAAAGTTTGTCCTTTGAATAAATTCTCTACTGTTCAAACTATTGTTACTAATTTTATTTTATAATAAATTGTAATAATTGTTTTTTGGTACGTCAGAGACCTGCCACACTGCATTCTTTCATAAATGTTTACAGATCATTTCTGACAAACTTAAATGTTTACCTAACAAGCTTCGCAGCATTAAATGTTTACTTAGTGGGCTTGTTACAATACATTTTCTTCCGGGCTTTTTTTTTATGAAATGTTCTCTGAACTCAATTTGGGCAATATTGTACTTCAACAGCATTGTTGGTTCACTAGTTCATGCTTGCTTCTTGCATCTCCACTGATTTATTATTTGCATGTTGTTGTTGTTCTTGTTTTCATGTTCGTCTTGTTATAGTTTGCAAGTTTGGGGTTCTACAACCGCGATTGGAACTGCGACATTCCTGGTCGGCTGGTTGGTGCTTGCTTCTTTGTTCGTTGGATGCTGCTTATTCTTGTTTTGTTCGACTTTGCAGGGTTCGGGTCTGCGGCTGCAATTGGGCCTTTTGGTGGTTCTTAACTGGGTTGTTATTTGTTACTTTCTCTTATTTGCCTAAGCTTTGCAATGTTGGGGTGTTGCATCTACAGTTGGGTCTGTAGTTACATTGTTTTGCAGTTGGCTCCCCATAAAATACTTGCAGTAGATGTAAATTGCATCTCTTACGGCTTCAACCAGAGTTTGTCGGAATCCAACTATATTTCATAGCTGGCAATGCTTTTTCCATGGTTTATGTATTACTATGGTTTCATAGTTGTGAGAGTAAGTGTTGTTGTCTAAGCGATACAATTATTCTCTCCCTTTTTTTTTCCTCTTGTAAACTTTCCCATTTTTCACCTTTTGTTCTTCCTCTCTATTATGCATTTCTGTCTCTATACTTTCTCGTTTTTCTATGCTCGCGGGTTCCCTGTTTGGTGAACTGACAAATCGTTCTCTCCATCTATATATTCACATCACTATTCCAACTGACCATCATTCAGTTGCATACTTAGCCAATTTTATGAACATGGCTTCGCGGATAGGTGCTATCGAACTATGGTAACTCGTATTTGGTGTATACATCTTGCACATAGAAATTTCGTTCTCTACAAATTGAACCGAACTCCTCAAAATTGCAACCCTGCCTCTGCCTACGATGAATTTTTCCATCTGAACTGCCTTTCCATACTTAGCCTTGTTTTCAATGTTTCACGGGTTCACGTGTTCCCGGGTTGAGGAAAGTTTAAAAGAATTTGTTGCTCCCCTCCATCCCCGCTACCTTATGCCCTTCCCAATGGACATTAATTATGCTTTCAAAAGTGACAACTGACTAAACAAGTTCGAAAATATTGGATTTAATAAGCGAAAATCTTGAAGACATCCCCCATTAAAATGCATAGACAGACGAATATTATGTGATCTTGTAAATGTTTTTGCCTGCATTTTGAATTTGAAAAAAAAATATTGGCTCTTTTAGTTTTTTAAAGGCTTCATCATAGTAATAGTGAAATACTATACTACCTCGCTACCATCAATGAATGTGTCATCCATAGAGGCCTTGACGTCATGTCCCTCTTTAATACTGTGCATATGTTAGATGTTGTCAAATTTGAGAATCTGCTCGGATATGGGAATGTTAATATGTGTTATTGGTCACTATTCAGCTCACATATTCTAAAATATTGGCATTAATTAGCGAAAATATCGAGAGCATCTGTCATTAAGACGAATTAAACCAAAATCTACAGAAGATCATACTATCTTCCTCCAGTGTTGCTTTTAAATACTTATTCCCATTTCTCTCTATCATCAAAGAGTTGGGATTTAGGGTGCCTTCATTCTAATGTTCCTAGTCATGGACATGTAAGACAACTTAGAGATTTCATTGAGGCCCAAATGAAAGACGATATACTGGTTTTATGTGATGTGAGCTTTGAGCCAAAAAAACTCTCTTATCGAACAGAAACTTAGACAGGGGAAAAAAAAAAAACAAGTATCTTTTGGTTGGTGTTCTCCCTGTATTCGATACTTTAGTTGGTTGAAAAGCCTGCCTGAAGATTTGTTTGTTGATCTTCTTTTTTTTCTTGCTGGGATTTGGAAGGGATTTTCAGGTCATGTGCAAAATACTCCCTCATTGAAGTATATAGTTTCTTCCAATGACACAGATTTGGAAAGTGTATCAAATTTTGCAGAGCACACAAGAATTTGTCTTCATCAGGGGTGTCTCACTAACCGTGGCTTGAAAAATGGTATGTGATATTTAGAAATGACACAAAATATTACTCCATTCACGAATGTATCTAGAAGCGGGTAAGAGAAACTGTATGGGTGGATAAAATGACATACGAAAATTACAAAAGTTTTTATTTCAAAGTTTGTTGAGCTACTTCTGGGTGTGGTAATAGACTTGACAGAAAGCCATGTTCTTTGTCAAAATTTGTTCACTGTCCTCTAGATGTAGTTACAGACTCCACATACAATCAAATGCCTATCACTACTACACATTTTTTATTTTACTATTCCTACGCATATAACTAGATTATGGACTTTGCAACATTTTTTGAGGATTACTTTATACTACCACCTTCTACAAGGGGTTTTGTGTGTTCAGGTAATGCTTTGGTTTCTGAAAATCGCCTTTTACTACCACGTTCATGTAATCATCTTATTTAATTCTTTATAATAGACCTTAATGTAGTGGTGTGTTTCCAGATCTGTTTCAACCTAATGTCAATATTCATGTTGTTTCCATTGCATTGGATGGGGAAGATGCATTTCTTTTGTTGCAGTTTATGCGATATTTGATAAAAATAAAAATAAAAATGTTCAAACCATACCATTTTTTTTTTAAATATAGAATAATGTATTTTTTTTAATAGACGCTCATTTGAAAAGTCTTAGGCATTTCGTGGGGTTCACGCCCTTCAAGGATGTTAAGTAATCACAAAATTACTATTGTTTATGCCAATGCAATTGTGCCTTCATCCACTATGGAAATTGCATTAACACTGCAATGTCAGATAATAGATGTCTTCCATGTGCCTAATGTCAACGTCATTATCGCATAGGACACCCAACGTCCAAATATTTATGGAATCAAAATAAAATTGTAGATTTTGTGGGAAAGCAACACTAAAGTTGATGTTCTTTGCAGGTCTGACAATCCTACAGTTTAAGTACTTTGACAATGACAACCCTGCTTGTTCAACGCATTGTTGCAATGTAGTCAATAACATTGTTCACATTTTCATTTCAAATGCCAATGTTTGAGGCCGAAGCTATCTGGAGCCTCGGTCACCGCCTATGTGGATTCCTGAAGGTGATTGTATGTCAAGTCTCTTGTTGCATCCAGAGGTCACTCAACACTATTTAACATAGAAACTAGTTGTCTAACAATTCTGTTACAACTTTGGCATAAAACGTTCTGTAATTTCATAATATTGATTCAAACGCCCATACATTTTCTCACATTCGTTGGCATCCAATTTTATAATTTTCTACTGAGTGTATTTGGGAATGGAGTTATATTTGGCGTCACCTCCGAACATTTCATACCTTTATGTGGTCTACCATGTCTACCACCCCTACGGTGAAATATATAGTCTGATGTTATCTTCAACATTTGATACACTTTCCAGTTGCTAGACTTGTGTTGTCGAAAGAATTCATGTACTTCAACAAAAGAACATTTTCCAGCTAGCTTGGACATTCCTTCCAATTTACTGTAATAAAACAAAGACGTTCAACATACAAATATTCAGGCAGGCTTTTCAACCAAACAGATGATCGAATACAGGGAGAATGGCAGTCACAAGATACTTGAATTTTTTTTTCTGTCTCGGCTTTTGTTGCCTAATAGAATTTGTTTCCCCCATAACTGACGTCACATAAAATGACTCCCTCGACTTTGAATTGGGACTCATATTCATTTATAAGTTTTCTCGGATGTCAATGGTCAAGAACATTACAAGGAAGGGACCTTAAACCCCAAGTTTTCGACGACAGAGGGAAATTAATACTTAACAAAGAATGGAATATTGAATAACCAGCCAATGCAAGCAGGCCATATCTATAAGAGACAAGCTATTCAAAAAACTGGGATAGATCTAGTTGGAATCACTAATTAAGTCCAAGACCCGAAATTGATATTCAACTCCTTTTTTTTACGAATCAAGTATTTGATCATCAAGAAGACTGTCAACAAGCTTCATTGTTGTACATATTTTTTATTGGTCGATGGCAGGAAAAATCGCAATCATTGTGGCAAATAATCTCAATTGTATTTTGTAACCCATCTTATTTGAATATAGAATATTTGTGTTTTATTTTTTTTGTCGTGTTTTCCAATCTCTGGTATTTCTTTTCATTTTCTTTTGTACCTTTTTTTTGTGTGTCATTAAACATGGACAACACGATTTTCTTTATGTTGCCCAATACTTCAATTTAAATAAAGGATACTCTATTGGTTTCTTACATTTTACAAGGAAGAATATTTTGTCATAGGCCATAGTTATGTGGTGTCGGCCCTATACTTAAACAAAGCAATTGGAGGACCCATCCTGCTTTCATTCTTCGGGTCCCGTAAATAGAATGAATTAGTGACTATTACAACAAGGAAACTCAAGTGTTGACGCCATGTTCCTATTCAGTATCTTGCATATATTGCAGCTTCTTCTATTTGATAATATCCATGAATATATACTAATATGAGTACTATTGGAATAAATAGAAAAACTTCCTCTTGGCCAAAACTTATCCAATTATCTGGCCACCGGGTCCTGAGTTTGTGATATCCAACATCTATGTACCATGTTCCTTCAAATACATCTTGCAGCCAAAGACATTTTTTGATCTGCAATTTATGCTTTAACTAGTGAAAACTCACGAGGGATTTGAAAACATTGGAATTAATAAAGGAACAATAGATTTTCTTCTGTGTGATACTTTTCCCCTTTTCTTATTCCTGTCTATTATCATTTTCTGGTTATATACTTAGTTTCCTTTCTATGATCATGGGTTCCAGGGTTGGCAAGATGACATATCTTCATATCCATCTATATCCTCACATGACGAATCTGACCGAACATTGTTCCTTTCCATACTTATCCAATTTTATGGTCCTGGTTGTCGGGCTAACGCTTTCAAACTCTGTTGCTTCGTGTTGCATTATATACATCTTGCACTCAAAACTTTCATGGTTTCAACAAAATTTGTGAACTGAACAACATCCTGCAAATTGGGAGATGAATTACATTTGAAACAAAAATAATCTATTAATATATATATCAAAACTTTCTCTTGGCCAATAGTTAGCCAATTATCTGGTCACCAGGTCCTGGATTTGTGGTATCCAACACCTATGTCCCTTGTTCCGTCATATACATATTTCAGCCAAAGAACTTCTATGATTTGCAATTTATTATTTTACTAGTGAGAACCTAGAAGGGGTTCGAAAACATTGGCATTAATAAATGAAGAATGGATTTTCTGCTGTCAGATACTTAGCCCTTTTCCCCTTTTCTTCTTCCCTTCCATTATTGTTTTCTGGTTATATACTTAGTATCCTTTATATGATCATGGGTTGTAGGGTTGGTAGGCTGACTTGTCTTCATCTCCATCTATATCCTCACATGACGAATCTGACCGACCATTATTTTGTTCCATACTTAGTCAATTTTATGGCCACGGTTGTCGGGTTGGCGCATAGGATCTCTCCTTTTCTTCTTCCCATCCATTATCGCTTTCTGGTTATATACTTAGTCTCCTTTCTATGATATCTAGTTTCAGGGTTGGTGGGATGACATATCTTCATATCCATCTATATCCTCACATGACGAATCCAACCGACCATTGTTCCTTTCCATACTTAGCCAATTTTATGGTCGTGATTATCGGGTTGGCGCTTACAAACTCGATTGCTTATTGTTCCATGATATACATCTTGCACTCAAAACTTCTTTGATATAGAATTCCACCGCAGGCTCCTTGTACACATTAAATTCACTCAAAGTATTTTCCATTGCCTTCCATCCCCACTATATTCGCATCCTTCCTAATATACATTAACTATGCTCTTACTAGTGACAACTGAACACGCTACTATGAAAGAATTGGCACCCAGTTCTCTGCCATATACAAATTGACTACCGGACTCCAACATTGTCCCCTCTTCCATGTTACACATTATGCATTCAAATGTTCCAAGATATACAATTTGGTCGTCGGGGCCTTGCATCTTCTGGGGAAACCTTGTCACCCTATTTTGTATCCTCGCGTTGGCAGGTTCACGAAATATTCAACTCCTAGTCATTGTTTCTTGTTCTACCCATCCTTTTACTTCTTTCCAAATATGCAACACCAAAGGTTTAATACTAAAACGACATCATGCAACAACCGTAAAGATCTTAATTAATAAGAAAAATACTCAAGAACGAACCATCCCTACAAAACGTCTCTAGAAACATGCAAAGAAGATCTTGCCAGGTAATGGAAAAGCTATTACAAACTTCAATATATTAACGAAAACAAGTCCTAGCTAGTGCTTCCCTGTTCCATACTTGGACACTTTTTCGATTGTGGATTCCTGGATTGACGGCCTCAAAATTTTGTTTCAAATCTTCCATGAGTTGAAAATAGTGCCCAGAGTTCCTCAATGTACAATTTGTTCGTAGGAATCTATAAAAACTCTTAATTTTTCTTCTTCCCCCCCCCTCTATTATCCCTTTGTGGTTATATATTTAGTCACATCTATATGATCACGGCCTCATGGATTCGCAAATTGGCAACTCTTTATCTATATCTTCACACCATGAGCCCAACCGACCGCGGTCCCTTTCAATACTTAGCCAATTATCTGATCATCGGGTCTCAGGTTTGGGGTATCCAAAACTAATGTCCCCTATTCCGTCATATACATCTTGCACCCAAAGAACTTTTTTTATCTGCAATTTATTCTTTTACTAGTGATAACTCACCAGGGGTTCGAAAGAATTGGCATTAATAAACGAACAATGGATGTTTACCCCTTTTTCACTGGTCTTCTTCCCGTGTATTTTCACTTTCTATTTATATACTTAGTCTCCTTTCTATGATTGTGAGTTCCATCGTTGGCAGGCTGACATATCTTCATCTCCATCTATATCCTCACATGATGAATCCAACTGACCGTTGTTCCTTTCCATATTTAGACAACTTTATGCCCGCAGTTTCTAGGTTGGCACTTTTGAACTTTGCTACGTCTTGTTCTATGATATACATCTTGCACTCAAAATTTCCATCATCTACAATTCCATCGCAGACCCCTTAGCCCTTTTTCCCTTTTATTCTTCCCATGTATTATCTCTTTATGGTTATATACTTAGTCACCTTTCTATGATCGTGATTTTTAGTGTTGGCAGGCAGACATTTTTTCATCTCCATCGATATCCTCACATGACGAATCCGACCGACCATTGTTCCTTTCCATACTTAGCCAATTTTATGGCCGCGGTTTCCACGTTGGCGCTTTTGAACTGTGATGCTTCTTGTTCTATGATATACATCTTGCACTCAAAACTTATGTGATATACAATTCCACCGTGGACTCCTCGAACTCGCAAGATTCACTCTACCATGGTTCACAAATGTTTCAAAGTATATGTCGCTGCCATTCATCCCCACCAACTTCTTGTCCTTCCTAATATACATTAGTTATGCTCTTACTAGTGATAACTAAACACACTGGTATGAAACAATTGGCATCCATCCCTCTACAATATACAAATTGACTACTGAGTCCTCACGTCCTCTCTTCTATGTTACAGATTATGCATTCAAATGTTTTGAGCGATACAATTTGACCTTCGGGGCCTCACATCTTCTGGGAAGACTGATCCAGATTTATGTAGGAACACAATGAAATACAGAAATACACATAAACGTAGAGATGCAGTGGAAATAAGACTTTATTTCATTAATCACAAATGACTGAAATATGCTTACAGACAGAATGGAAACAAACTAGCTAGGGCGCTGGTAGCTTATCTCTGAGAAGAGATGTGGCTGCTACTCGCATCTGTGAGAAGATGATCACAAATGAGGCTCTAGAGGCATTTTTACAATATAAGAGAATGCCAAAAGTCATAAACATCCAAAAACCTAACCCTAGGAGATGAAGCGCCAAAAGTCATGTGGGCCCCGTTTGGGTAAGTTAGTACATCAACTTCTCGGGGTCGTAAC
>JZKD02S2223978.1:254800-275062 GCA_000966675.3 Picea glauca
TTTGACCTTTTGGGGCTTCTAGATGACATATGAGGGTCCTCCAACTTCGTAAGGCCATAACTCTCAAACCGTGAGGAGTTATGTGACATTCCACATACCACTAGAAATGGAATGATATATACTATCCATATAGAATAGTATTACCTTCAAATATAACAAAAATCATACTGTTATCCATAAAAAAAACTTGGGTCCATTACCCAAACCTGGCTTCTCCAACTTCACATGGTCATAACTCTCTAACCGTGAGGATTTATGTGACGTTCTACATACCACCGGAAATGGAATGACAAGAAATATCCATATAGGATAGTTTCCATGAAAAAACCACTTTCCTTTATCTCATTATTCCACAATTAATCATGGGTTCTCTTACTCCACAAAGCATCTTCCCGTGAGGGATTTTACCATAAGGGGACCACTTTGGAGTTCATCCATATTTACTTCTTATCAACCATGAAAAAACAATAATGATTCATATTTACATCAAAAAATCTTGGGTCCATTACCCAAACCTTTTTTCTAGAGGCTTTCTTCAAGGGTTGACATCAATGACAACCAACCTTAATCAACAACTATCATAACCGAATCAGATTGCCGCGGAGTGCAGAGAAATGGAGGAGGCATGAAATTCTTTCAATTCAGATAATGAAGCTAAAGGAATGGATGCTCATTTGAGAGTTGAAGGATCAAACTCTAATGGGCATGGAGAAGAAATATATAAGGAAGGAAACATGATGAAAATCATTGAAAGTTTGCAGAAAGATGTCCAGACTCATCGAGCAGATAACATAAAACTCATGAAAGCCAGGGAACAATAGGGAGAATTCAACATAAATTTGATATAGGCTTGGAAAGAATAGAAAATAAATTGGATAAGGGGAGTGACTCCAATAAATCAGGAATTCACAGGTCCCCTAATGAGAAGGGAAAATAAAGGAGTGTTGGTAGACATCGTCATCACTCCCAAGGGAAATACAAGAGGAGGGAACATAGTAGTTCAAGCCCATCTCCTAACAGAAAGCATAGGAGATGTGGAGTGGATGAACTGAAGGGTGAAATGAACAAGATTAAACCTCCTACGTTTGATGAAGAGCATAAGAAGGAGAAATATGTTGAGACATGGCTTCTTGGCATGAGGAAATATGTTAGGGACCTAGCCCCTCACGTAGGTAGAATAATATATGCTGATGTAATAAAGGTCAATTTTAATAAGGCCTAGCAATAAGGAAGAATAATTCGAATGTAAGAAGACCTAATAGAAGCTTTCGCTTCTAGAAGGATCTTCCTCTAGATGGTTCTTTTGATAGACATATTTAGTATAAATGGGATTCGAGGGTATGAGAACTGTTGTCTTGGATATTATTGTAATAGAGTTATGCTTGACTATAGGTTACCCCCTCAAAGAGGCAAGTGAACATTTCTCTCAGTAATCGAAGTGCTCTTTCTGGTGTTATTTTGTTATCATTTTAGTATTATTGTGTTGTTTTTCTAGTTATATTGTTGTTCATCTGCCATTTCTATCATTTTATTTTTGTTCTGCATACTTTTTATATCTGGAATATTACAAGTGGTATCAAATCACTTTCCTGGGCAGAACATTGTGGGTAAATTTTTTCAAGGTAGAGACGTATTAAGCTATAGAGATCTATCGTTACGCGCATAAACCCACAGTTGAGGGATTCATACACACAGGAAATACAAGTGGTACTTAAGCACACATCTGTTGACCACCCTTGTAACCCTTGTTGGTACCCCTTTGACTGGTAGTGCATCAGAAAACACATGTATAAGGATCAACCTAGATTTCCTAAAGCC
Organism: Picea glauca; assembly: GCA_000966675.3. Taxonomy (NCBI): domain Eukaryota; kingdom Viridiplantae; phylum Streptophyta; class Pinopsida; order Pinales; family Pinaceae; genus Picea; species Picea glauca. The sequence goes on from JZKD02S2223978.1 coordinate 256,619, forward strand.
CTCTTTCGATAAACTGATCAGTCCCCTGACTGTTATAGTGTCACCAAGAACAACACTCAGGAAGATACTCTCTAGTACCTGGGTAGTCGAGTAGTATGGCTAAGGGCATGGTCTAGCCTCCTTAGTTGGTGCCCTAAGATATTGAGCCAAGTACTATTGTTGGACCTTGCATGTATATCAGAGAGATATAGTACAGGGAAAACCCTTGTCTGTAGAACCCTTGAATACCTAACCCTTGGGGACGAAAAAAAAAATAAAACAGACAGGATCTATTGCCGCACAATTGTGTTTGAGTTGCCAAATCACAACACATTTATTCCTAGTTAAGAATTTGGGCATTTCATCACTACAGTATTCTTCAGACGGGAGTATAACTCTGCAGGTGTAAAAAAAAAGTTTGGAATTTTTTTGCACCATTATTTGAGACCTACTCCATTGGATTTATCTCTTCGCCCTTATCACATTCATACCTATCATTTTTCAGAAAAAAAAATTGACCCAACCCGCCCCTCTTCGATTCCCTCATCATCATGGCCCATACCCGTAGCCAAGCTTGGAAGCTTGTTTCAATACCTTGCAATCTAATTTCACAAAGACCCAACAAGAACTGAGACAACTCAGTTCCAATATTGCCACCACCAATAAAACCATGCATTCCTCCATTGTCGCCTTAATCGTGGAACTCAAAGAAGACCTCAAATAAGACATGACTACCCAGCTTGAATCTATCTCTTCGATGATCTGCACCAAGCTGCATATCCCTACAGATCCCCCTTTATCTAACCCTCCTCTGCATACCGAACCTGAAACTTCCTCTCATTCCCATAATTATCAGCCCCATCACTTTCAGCATGACCTACGCCTTCCGCGGGTGGATGTGACCAAATTTGATGGATCAAATCCCACTGGTTGGGTAACTCAAATGGAACATTATTTCTCTTTGTACGGCATTACAGATGACTCGGCCAAACTCTGGTATGGTGTTCTCCATCTAGATCAAGAACATTGGCAATGGTGGAAATGGAGAAAAACTTCCCATCAAGGGTATGTTGCTTGGACACCCTTTATGAACGCTTTGACACTAACACCAACCATTTAGGCCATTTGATAAAGTTGAAATAATCTGGCACAGTGGAAGACTTTATAGTTTCTTTTGAGTGACCGGATTTTCGAACAGATGGCATGTATGATGCTTTTTTATCGGAATGTTTTATCAGTGGCATCAAGGATGAGATTCATGCCCATGTCCTCATGGCTCGGACTCGGAGTTGGGTGGAGGCTACTAAATGAGCTCAGGAAGCACAACATGTTGTCTCTTCTCAAAACCGGAAACCCTCCTTTATTCCTTGCACTAAACTAGTAAATCCCACTCCTCCTTCTACTCCACTAAATATCCAAAAATTGACCAGGGTCGAAATAGATGAACACCAACTCAAAGGCCTTTGTTATAATTGTGATGACAAATATTTTTCGAGACACAAGTGTAAGGAAAAAAATATTTTTATGGCCATCTTGGAGAATGTTTTGGAAGAGGATGTTGAAGCTCCCCTTATGTCTGAGTCACCTGAACCCGCCGACATTACCCCTCCCTCATACCCTCTCAAAGTAGAACCGGTCATTTCCCTAAATTATCTCACGGGATTCTCTGCTCCCCAAACCCTCAAACTAATTGGCTACATAAAGCATAGGAAGGTCATCATTCTTATTGATAGTGGCAGCACCCATAATTGTTTTCATCACCGCATTTCCCAAGAAACCAATTTTTGTATATGTGCAGTAAATAATTTCCAAATCATGATTGCAAATGGTGGGCCCATGAAATGTGGAGGGCATTGTGAAAATGTGCGTCTCCAAATTGGTGAATACCACCTGAAATCTCATATGTTTGTTATCGACATGGACTTTGGGTCCGATTCTCATGGATTTTAAGTAATTAACCATGCAATTTAACTAGGAGGTCCAACAATATAAGTTCCAAGGAATCCTCCTCGGTTCCCTTGAGATCATTAGTTCCCATCACATGGAAAAGCTGCTCAAAAAAGGTCATTCGAGTGTTATTTCCCAACTCCATGCCATACAAGAAAATGAGACACCTTATGTGCCACAGGACCTCTAATCCATCCTCTCTAAACATCAAGTGGTGTTTTCCATTCCCCAAGGACTCTCTCCTTCTTGTGGTGTTCATGATCATTCCATTCCCCTTGTCCCAGGAATCCATCCTTGACGCAGGAGAAACTCAAGCGAGCCAGCACGGAGACAACGGACAGCTAGAAAAGAGCCCAACATAAATTTTGAAATCATCTTGAAGTTATTGCGTGATCTTAAATGAATCCATTAAGAGGAAGTGCACTTGTAAAATGTAATCGGACCTTGAGCAATTTTCTCTCGTCCTTAGTAGGTAGAAGGCATTTATAGTAGTTAATGCAAGCAGATAGAATTGAATGTGTAGATTAGACAGTTTTAGAGCACAAGAGGGAAACGAGATATAGACACCCTCATTGTGTATTGTAACATTATCAGAGAGAGCATAGAAGAGAAGCAGAGAGTTGTGTGAAAACACCCATGTACAAAAATTTGGATTAATAGAGAAAGCTTTGATTCAAATTCATGGTGTCGTGTTTGTTCTCTGTGTATGTATGCTAAATGTTATGCTCATGGTTATTTCACTCTTTCTTCTGTACATTTTCTTTTATGCTATGTATGAATGATTTCTTGTTAAATGATTGAATTCTGAGAGGAAAGGGAGAAGGAATGAGTTTCAATTGTTTCTCTATCTGAGCAAGAGTTCCTGGAAGGAGTGCATTGACAAGGTGTTCAGAGGCATGTATCTGAAATCTCAGGAGAGAAAGCTTTTGTTCTCATTTCCACAGAAGTGAAATTGGGCACAGGAGCCGTGCAAGGAGTGTGCAGGCTGACTGAAGTCTCAGGGTTGCGAACCTGAGCGAAGTATTGAGAGACTACTACTGCAGGCGTGCGCAGAGTCGAAGTATTTCAACATCTAGAAGTGTTTGAAAGTCTGTCGCAAGGAGTGCGTGCAAGGGTTTTCCAAAAGACGCAGAGCTGTGGAAATCTCAGAAGGATTTGAACCTTCGAAGAGGTTGATGGAAAGTGTAGCAACGAGGGGCTGCAGGAGGATGAGTTCTCAGAGAAAGAACGGACGGTTGAATTCTCTAAAGAGAAGTTGCGAAGTCCCATGGGCCGTTAGATCTCATGAAAGAACAGGGGAGATACAGTGAGTACTTCTGAAAGGTTCTAAGCTCAGGAGGAGTAGGACCATATATCCAAGCCACAAGGGCCATTGGATTACACGCACACTCCCTCCACAACCCTCAGGTCGGAAGGTCCATGTCAACACAGGATCTTTTCTTTACCACTGGCTGGAAGAGCTTCAGAATGGCTCTTCTATTTCCCTTTCAGGAAATATGCACCCATAATCAACTTCAAAAATTCCCCTTTCACTTCGAGAAATCAGAATTCGCCCCTTCGCGAATCCATTGGTCACGCGCTTGTCTTCCAGATCTCTAAAACCTAAAAACCGTCAACACTGACCATCCTCTTCCCTTTCGGGCTTTTCCCTATTGTGATTTCAGCGGTCGCGGTATCCAACAACTTGTGCCCATGATTCCCGAAACCTGATGTTCCAAAATTCTGACATGCTCAAAAGGTTGATCTTTCAATGCCCCTTTACCCCATTGGGACTTCAGACTTCGCGATATCGTGAATCCTAATGCTAATGTTTCGAAACTTCACCCCACGAAACCCCAAAACGGTCAACTGAATTGACTCCTTGTCGAGAGTATGCCACCTGTCCACTCGCTGACTCCTATGTGGTCCACACAAATCCTTTAGCTTTTCAGGACTTCACGGTTCATGATTTCGCGATTCCCGTTGCAAGGTTTACGGGATTTCAATCTACGAAAGTACGATATAGGAATCCGCGTGTAAATCCAATGGCCCTTGTGGCTTGGATCTATGGTCCTACTCCTCCTGAGCTTAGAACCTTTCGGGTGTACTCGTCATATCTCCCCTGTTCTTTCATGAGATCTAACGGCCCACGGGACTTCGCAAATTATCTTCAGAGAATTCTGACCGTTCGTTCTTTCTCTGAGAACTTGTCCTCCTGCGGCCCCTCGTTGCTACACTTTCCTTCAACCTCTTCGAAGGTTCAAATCCTTCTGATCTTTCCATGGCTCTACGTCTTTTGGAAAACCCTTGCAAGCACTCCTTGCGGTAGACTTTCAAACACTTCCAAATGTCGAAATCCTTCGACTCTGCGCACGCCTACAGCAGTAGTCTCTCAATACTTCGCTCAGGTTCACAACCCTGAGACTTCACTCAGCCTACACACTCCTTTCACAGCTCCTGTGCCCAACTGCACTTCTGTGGAAATGAGAACAAAATCTTTCTCTCCTAAGATTTCAGAGACACGCCTATGAACACCTTGTCAATGCACTCCTTCCAGGAACTCTTGCTCAGATAGAGAAACAATTGAAACTCATTCCTTCTCCCTTTCCTCTCAGAATTCAATCATTTAACAAGAAATCATTCATACATATCATAAAATCAAATGTACAGAAGAAATAGTGAAATAACCATGAGCATAACATTTAGCATACATACACAGAGAACAAACACGACACCATGAATTTGAATCAAATCTTTCTCTATTAATCCAAATTTTTGTACATGGGTGTTTTCACACAACTCTCTGCGTCTCTTCTATGCTCTCTCTGATAATGTTACAATACACAATGAGGGTGTCTATATCTCGTTTCCCTCTTGCACTCTAAAACTGTCTAATCTACACATTCAATTCTATTTGCTTGCATTAACTACTATAAATGCCTTCTACCTACTAAGGATGAGAGCAAATCGATCAAGGTCCAATTACATTTTACAAGTGTGCTTCCTCTTAATGGCTTCATTTAAGATCGCACAATAACTTCAAGATGATTTCAAAATTTTTGTTGGGCGCTTTTCCAGCTGTTCGTTGTCTCCGCGCTGGCTCGCTTGAGTTTCTCCTGCATCATACTCCTCGGCTTGAAAATTTTCATGGGCTCCTGTCCATGAGATCACTCACGGTGTGTCCATGCCTCTGTATCTCTGCTTCATTCTCCCAGCTAGCATCTTCAAATGGATGGCCCTTCCACTTGACCAAATATTCAAAGTATTTCTTTTATCTGGTCTTCTTGCTCACTCTATTTTCTAGTATGTGCTCCATCTGTGGCTTATCTGCAACTGGCATCTGCATTGTCCATTGGATCCCTGGTTGCTCATCTCCTTTCTCCGCTTCCTCAGCCTTATATGGGTACAAATATGAGATATTAAATATCGGAGAAATTCCAATCCCATCGGGTAATTCAATCTTGTAAGCATTCTCCCCAAATTTCTTCAAGACCTTACATGGTCTGATTCTCTTCATCTTTATCTTATTATATGTTCCTATCGGGAACCTTTCCTTTCTCAAATGTGCCAAAATTAAGTCACCAACCTCAAACTGAAGTTGTCTCTTGTGCTGATTGGATCTGCGCTTATATTCTTGTCTTGAACTCTGCAATCGCTCCTTCACTTGGCTGTGAAGTTCCTTCATCGCCTCTACGAAATCTTCTGCACTGGCACTCCTAGCTTAAATCTGTTCTGAATCTCTCAATTCAAAAATTCCTCTCAGATACATGCCATAGACAATATGAAATGGACTCTTCCCTATGCTTCTATTAACTGATTTGTTATAAGCAAATTCTACTTGTGGTAATATGTTTTCCCACTAGCTGTGGTGTTCTGTCACCAGGCTTCTCAGCAAGTCTCCCAGACTTTTGTTCACCACTTATGTCTATCCATGTGTCCGAGGATGATAAGCTGAACTAAATGACAAGTTAGTTCCCAGCTTCTTCCATAAGGTCCTCCAAAAGTGCCCCATGAATTTATTGTCTCGATCCGAAACTATGCTTCTTGGTAAGTCATGAAGTCAAATGAATTCTTTGAAAAATAGATTTGCAATGTGAGTTGCATCACTAGTCTTCTGACATGGAATGAAGTGTGTCATATTGGAAAGTCTATCTACCACCACAAAGATTGAGTCAAATCCTCTTTGTGTCCTTGGCAACCCCAATATGAAATCCATGTTGATTGCATCCCATGACCTTTCTGGTATGGGCAATGGTTGATAAAACCCCGCATTCTGTCTTCTTCCCTTCGAATGCTGGAAAATTTTGCATCCGTCCACGAATATCTTGACATTTGCTCACATTCCCGACCAAAAATATGACTCATTCAACTTTGCGAACATCTTGTCCTGACCAAAGTTCCCTGCCAATCCTCCACTGTGTTTCTCCTTCAGTAGGTTCTCTCTCATGGAGCATTTCAGAATACACAGTTGATTACCTCTAAACAGTAATCCTTCTTGGATCATGTACTCTACCCATTGGCCTCTATATATGAGAATTGGATTCTCAGCTGCTTCATACACTTCCTTGAAATCCTGATCATTGGCGTACATGTTCCTGAGATCATCAAAGCCCAACATTTTGACTCTGAACTCATGCAACAGCAAACACTTCTTGCTCAAAGAATCAACAACTTTGTTAGCAGTACCAGAAATATGTTTTATCACAAAAGTATAATTTTGCATGTACTCAACCCATTTGACATGTCTCTGATTCAACTTTTCTTGTTGAGTCACAAACTGCAATGCATGATTGTCACTGTATAAGACAAACTCTTTCGGGATCAAGTAATGTCTCCATTTCTTCAATGCCTGTATGATAGCATAAAACTCCTTATCGTAAGTGGATTACTTCACTTTCGCTTCATTCAGCTTCTCATTGAAATATGTTATCGACCTGTCTTCCTGACTCAAGACTACCCCTATTGCAAATCCACTTGCATCACATTTCACTTGAAGTGTTTTTCAGAAATCCGACAACACCAAAACTGGTTGTTCCGTAATCTTCCTCTTCAACAGATTAAAACTCTTTTCAGCCTCTTATTTCCAGTGAAAAGACTTGTGTCTTTTCTTCACTGTGTCCATCATCAGCACACTAATTCCACTGAAATTCCCGATGAACTTTCGGTAGAAACTAGCCAATCCATGAAAACTTCTCACCTCAAAAATATTCTTCGGTGATGGCCAATTCTTGATTACCTCCACCTTATCTGGATCCATCCTCAACTCATCTGCAGAAATAAAAAATCCCAAGTAGATGAGATCTGTCTTCATGAATGAGGACTTCTTCATATTTATCAACAACTTCTCCTACTGCAATCTCTCCATCACTGTAGCCAAATGCTTCAGATGCTCTGCCACTGTTTTACTGAAAACCAGTATGTCATCTAAATACACAATGACAAATCTTCCAATGACCTCCCTCAGGACTTCGTTCATCAACCTCATGAAGGTACTTGGTGCATTTGTTAGGCCAAATGGCACAACAAGTCATTCATACAACCCCTCATTTATTTTGAATGCGGTCTTCCACTCATCACCTTCTCTCATGCGTATTTGATGATAACCGCTTTTCAAATCAATCTTTGAAAAATACTTTTCTCCACTCAAGCAATCCATCATATCATCCATCCTTGGAAATGGAAATATATACCTGATGGTTATCTTGTTGATCTCCCTCGAGTCAGTACACATTCTGCAGCCTCCATCTTTCTTCGGACTGAGTACTGTTGGAACAACACACGGACTCAAGCTTTCCCTGACCAAACCTTTGTCCAACAACTCCTGGACTTTCCTTTTAACCTCTTCATTCTCTTGCGGTGTCAATCTATACGCGGCTTTGTTTGGAAAACTGGCTCCTGGTATGAGATCAATGTGATGACTCACACTTCTAATCGGTAGCAATGAACGAGGTAATTCATCCACTACTATGTCAGCGAATTCTTCCAGCAGTTCCTGAACTTCTTCTGGTAAATCATCCACCCTTGTGTTGGTCAATACAATTCTAGGCTTTCTGACCACAATGAACTGTGGTTCTTCCTTGTTCTTAACCTCTGTAATAATTTCCTTCCCACTCATGAGAAGTACAGTGTTTCTTACTTCCAGCTTCACCTCCTTATCCTTGATTGGAAGCAACATGTGAGTCCTCCCATTCTTCTCTAGGGTGTATGTGTTCATTCTCCCGTCATGAATCACATTTCTGTCATATTGCCATGGTCTACCCAGCAATAGATGACAAACATCCATAGGAATACCATCACATAATATCTTATCATTATATCCTCCTATCTTAAATTCAACTAAACATTGTTTAGTGACAGTTACCTGATGTCCTTTTTGTAGCCATGAAACTCTGTATGGGCTTGGATGATCAATCGTCTCCAACTCCAACTTCTCTACCATCTCCGTAGAAACGAGATTATCCGTGCTACCACTATCCACAATGACCTTGCATACCTTGTCCTTGGTCTTGCAAGCAGTCCTGAAAAGTCTGGTCCTTTGGACTGAATTCTCCACCTCCTTCTCTGGTGTCAAAAGGACTTTTCGCATCATCAGCGATCTTCCACCTTCAACGTCTTCTACCTCAACATCTCACCTTTGTGCCTCGGTGATGTGAGCTTCTTTACTTTATTTATTTTTATCTGGACACTCATAAGACATGTGCCCATTCTTTCCACATGTGAAGCATGTGATTACTTCACCTCTTCCTCTTCCTCTACCTCTCGTACGAGGAAAAGTGTTGTTATCCGCATAATCTCCTCTCTACTCAGTATGTTATCCTCTCTGTTCAACATATGGCCCTCTCTGTGAGGTTCCACCTCTCTCAGTTTGAGTCTTAGGTTTCTTCTAGTCTTCTTTGGGCTTCTGATATTTGTCCTGGGCAACTGATTTGCCTCTGGGATGACTCTTGCCTCGGCCTCTTTGACCCTGCTTTCAGCTCAGCTTCTCTTCAGCTTTCAGAGCCATATGATAAGCATCTTCCACTGTTCGGATGGTTACCATGCTCATCTCATCCTGAATATCATATCTCAGGCCATTCATGTATCTGGCTACTTTTTCATCATCCCTCTCCCGATGACCTATCCTGATGTTCATCTTGTAGAATTCTTCAGTGTATTCTTTCACTGTCATCAGCTTTTGTCTTAGGTTCTACATCCTCCTGAACATAGTAATTTGATAATCCCTGGGGATGAATTTCGCCTTCATCTTTGCGATCATTCTATCCCAGCTTTTGATCTTCTGCTTGCCTTTGCAGTGTCTATCAGCTTGTATTTCATCCCACCAAAATGTTGCATGTCCTTTCAATCTTGCGACAACATGCATGACTTTCTTGTCTTCTTTGACATCTTCATAGTCAAAGTATGTGTCTAGAGCTCTAATCCAGTCTAGAAGCTCCTCTGCATCCATGTTTCCCTCATAAACTGGAATGTCCATTTTCACTCTTACACCCATTCTTTCAATAGCTCTGATCAAACGTTCATTTGATGCATCTTCAGCTGCAACATCTTCTTCACGTTCAGCCTCAATTTCACTTTCGGAATCACTGAGATCCCCGGCACTGACTGTGTGTCTCTGTGCTATCTCCATGTCTTTGAGTCTAGCTCATAGATCACGAATTTCTTTATCCATGGCTAGATCATTCATTTTCCTACCCCTTCTTCTTGGCATTTCCCTATCCTCTGGTGGATCGGGTGTTTGTCTGTCCTTTCTCCTTGGTGGCATGGTGAAATCTCTTTTCTTCTTTGCTACAAAAAGAAAATAACCTTTCTGTGCTATGATACCATAAATGATGACGCACGCTCCCTCCACAACCCTCAGGTCGGAAGGTCCACATCAACATAGGATATTTTCTTTACCACTGGCCCAAAGAGCTTCAGAATGGCTCTTCTATTTCCCTTTCGGGAAATCTGCACCCACAATCAACTTCAGAAATTCCCTTTTTTCTTCGGGAAATCGGACTTTGCCCCTTCGCGAATTCGTTGGTCACGCGCTTGTCTTCCAGATCTCTAAAACCCGAAAACCGTTAACACTGACCGTCCTCTTCCCTTTCGGGCTTTTCCCTATCGCAATTTCAGCAATAGCGGTATCCAAAAACTTGTGCCTGCGATTCCCGAAACTCGATGTTCTGAAATTCCGACACGCTCACAAGGTTGACCTTTCAATGCCCCTTTACCCCATCGGAACTTCGAACTTCACGATATCGTGAATCCTAATGCTAAGGTTTCACAACTTCACCCCATGAAACCCCGAAACGGTCAACTGAATTGACTTCTTGTCGAGAGTATGCCACTTGTCCACTCGCTGACTCCTCTGTGGCCCTCACAAATCCTTTATCTTTTCAGGACTTCGCAGTTCATGATTTCACGATTCTCATTGCAAGGTTTACGGGATTTCAATCTACAAAATCCCGATATAGGAATCCGCGTGTAAATCCAACGGCCCTTGTGGCTTGGATCTACGGTCCTACTCCTCCGAAGCTTAGAAACTTTAGGGCGTACTCGACGTATCTCCCTTTTTCTTTCGTAAATTATCTTCAGAGAATTCCGACCGTCTGTTCTTTCTCTAAGAACTCGTCCTCCTGCAGCCCCTCATTGCTACACTTTCTTTCAACCTCTTCGAAGGTTCAAATCCTTCTGAGATTTCCATGGCTCTGCATCTTTTGGAAAACCCTTTCACGCACTCCTTGCGGCAGACTTTCAAACACTTCCAAATGTTGAAATCCTTCGACTCTACGCACGCCTGCAGCAGTAGTCTCTCAATACTTCACTCAGGTTCGCAACTCTGAGACTTCACTCAGCCTGCACACTCCTTACACAGCTCCTGTGCCCAACTGCAATTCTGTGGAAATGAGAACAAAAGATTTCTCTCCTGAGCTTTCAGAGACACACCTCTGAACACCTTGTCAATGCACTCCTTCCAGGAACTCTTGCTCAGATAGAGAAACAATTGAAACTCATTCCTTCTCCCTTTCCTCTCAGAATTCAATCATTTAACAAGAAATCATTCATACATAGAATAAAAGCAAATGTATAGAAGAAAGAGTGAAATAACCATGAGCATAACATTTAGCATACATACACAAAGAACAAACACGACACCATGAATTTGAATCAAAGCTTTCTCTATTAATCCAAATTTTTGTACATGGGTGTTTTCACACAACTCTCTACTTCTCTTCTATGCTCTCTCTGATAATGTTACAATACACAATGAGGGTGTCTATATCCCATTTCCCTCTTGTGCTCTAAAACTATCTAATCTACACATTCAATTCTATCTACTTGCATTAACTACTATAAATGTCTTCTACCTACTAAGGACGAGAGCAAATCGCTCAAGGTCCGATTACATTTTACAAGTGCGCTTCCTCTTAATGGCTTCATTTAATATCACGCAATAACTTCAAGATGATTTCAAAATTTGTGTTGGGCGCTTTTCCAGCTATTCGTTGTCTCCGCGATGGCTCGCTTCAGTTGCTCCTGCATCAATCCTCCCAATATTCGTCCCTATCGTCACCCCTTTTCCCAAAAAATGAAATTGAGAAAATGGTTCAAGAATTGCTTAACGCATATGTTATCCGCCCTAGTATGAGACTCTACTCTTCTCCTATGGTCATGTTCATGAAGAAAGAAGGCTCTTGGCGCATGTGTCCTGATTTCCCTTCCCTCAACAAACTCACCATTAAAGACAAATTTCCCATTCTTGTCATTGATGACCTCTTGGATGAATTGAGTGGTGCCTAGTTCTTTACTAAATGTGATCTTTGTTTTGGCTACCACCATATCCATATTAAAGAGGAAGAAATTCCTAAGACTACCTTTAGAACTCATGAGGGCCACTATGAGTTTTTGGTCATGCCCTTCGGTTTGTGTAATGCTCTCTCCACTTTCAAAATCCTCATGAATCATGTATTCCATCCTTTTCTGTGTCATTTTGTCCTAGTTTTATTTGATGATATCCTCATCTATAGAAAAACCTAGATAGACCATCTGGCTCATGTGGATCTAGTTCTCCATCTACTCTCTCAGAACCATCTTTTCTTGAAACAATCTAAATGTGATTTTGGCGCCTCAGAAGTCAAGTACTTGGGTCATGTTGTTGGAAAGAAGGGCATCAGGGTGGATACTAAAAGGATTGAAGCTATGAAAGACTGGCCTGACCCAAAGACTCTCAAAATATTGCGTGGATTTATGGGCTTAACAAGTTATTATCGCAAGTTTGTTAAGAATTATGGAAAGATTTCGGCCCCTCTCACTGCACTCCTTAAAAATAATTCTTTCACATGGACTCCACCAACTTCTCTGGATTTTCAAACCTTGAAAATGGCCATGTGCACCACTCCAGTCCTGGCACTTCCTAATTTCACAAATACCTTTCTCCTGGAATGTGATGCTTCAGGGAAAGGAATTGGCACTGTCCTTATGAAACATGGTCAACCTTTGGCCTTTACTAGCAGACAACTATCCAAACGAAATTTGGGCAAATCAATCTATGAAAAGGAAATGTTGGCTATTTTGCATGTCGTTGATATTTGGTGCCCTTATCTATTGGGGAAACGCTTCCAAATTAAGACAGATCATCAAAGCCTCAAGTATTTTATGGAACAATTCATTTCCTCCTCGAAGCAACAAAAATGGGTGACTAAGATCTTTGGATATGATTATGATATCATTTACAAGAAAGGAAAAGACAATGTGGTTGTGGATGAAATTTCCCAAGAATATGAAGATGAAGGGCCCCTTTTTATCTCTCCTTCATTATACCAGATTGGCTCCAAGTTGTTCTCGAGGAATGGCTACATGATCCCAAAAGTTCACATCTCATGATACAACAATTGCATTCCAATTCTTCAGTTTCCCCAAGGTACGCTTGGCTCCATTATGAGCTTCGATACAAAGGTCATTTGAATTTAAGTAAACAGCCAAAACTTAAATCCACAGTACTTTTTGAGCTTCATGCTACACCCACAGTTGAGCACTCAAGGTTTACCAAAACCTATGACAGGGTCAAACATTATTTTTTCTGGGATGGTATGAAATAGGACGTTCGTAATTTTGTGGATTAATGTGATGTGTGTCAATGCAACAAGGGTGAAACATTCAAATCCCCTGGCACACTACAACCGCTTCCAATTCCACCTACTATTTGGAGGGATATCTCTATGGATTTTATTGTGGGCTTAACTAAATCAAGAAATAAATTAGTCATCATGGTGGTTGTTGATTGCCTTTCCAAGTATGCTCATTTATGTGCTCTTCAACACCCATTTACAATAGCCACTGTGGCTCAACGTTTCATGGATCATCTCTCCAAGCTTCATGGCATGCCGCATTCTATTGTTTTTTATCATGACCCAACTTTCACCAACAATTTTTGGCAAGAACTGTTCAAGCTACAAGGCACCCAATTGCATCTCAGCACAACTTATCATCCTCAGACTGATGGTCAAACTAAAGTTGTCAACAAGTGTTTGGAAACATATTTGAGGTGTTTTGCATTGGAAAAGAAAAATCAGTGGGCTCAATGGCTACCACTAGCTGAATGGTGGTAAAACACTTCATACCATACAGCTACCCGCATTACTCCTTTTGAAGCAGTATATGGACAAAATCCACCTTCATTTCTCTCATATTTACCAGGTGTCTCGAAGGTCCAGGCGGTTGACCAAACGCTTACAGTTCGAGAGGCTATTCTTCGTACCCTCAAAGAGAATTTGGTCATGTCTTAGAATCGCATGAAGAAACAAGTAGATCAAGGTCGCTCTGAATGTCAATTTGTAGAAGGATATCAAGTGTTTCTTAGACGGTAACCTTACAAGAAAAATTCCCTCAAGGCTAACCATTTTCAGAAACTGGCACCCAAATTTTATGGTCCTTATACCGTTGTCAAGTGTGTGGGATAGGTGGCCTATTAGTTAGCTTTGCCCGTAATTCTAAGCTACATCCTATTTTTCATGTTTCCTTCTTAAAGAAGGTGATTGGAACTAAGTTCCAAATGCAAACCAATCTTCCCGAGTTGGACAAAGAAGGCTCCATTTAGCTACATCCAGAAGAAGTTTTGGACCAGCGTGAGCATCACCTGCATCAGGGAACCATCAAGGAAGTGTTATTCCAATGGAAATATACAACCCCAACAGATGACACTTGGGAACCAACTACCATTCTGCAACAATTTCCACATCTCAAGCCTTGAGGACAAGGTTTTTTTTATGGGGGAGGACATGTTAGGGACCTAACCCCTCACGTAGGTAGAATAATATATTCCAATGTAATAAAGGTTAATATTAATAAGGCATAGCAATAATGAATAATAAGTTGAATGTAAGAATACCTAATAGAAGCTTCCTCTTCTAGAAGGATCTTCCTCTATATGGTTCTTTTGATAGACATATTTAGTATAAATAGGAGTCAAGGTTATGAGAACTGTTGTCTTGGATATTATTGTAATAGAGCTCTACTAAACTGGAGGTTTCCCCCTCGAAGAGACAAGTGAACATTTCTCTCAGTAATTGAAGTGCTCTTTCTGGTGTTATTCTATTATCATTTCAGTATTATTGTGGTGTTTTTCTAGTTATATTGTTGTTCATCTTCCATTTCTAGCATTTTATTTTTGTTCTGCATACTTTTTATATATGGAATATTACAAAATATTTCCAACTGCAGAATTACTCCTCTCAGGCAAAAGGGAGAATTGAAATGTATCAACTGAAAGGAAAGGCATCCATGTGTTGGGATCAACTTGTGTAGGTGCATCACATTAAAGAGAAAAATGTTACTTGGAAGGAATCCAAGAAGTATTTAGAAAAGAAATACTTGACTAAGAGATGCTATGACAAAACGATGAAATATTTCTTTGAATTCAATCTAGGTAGCATGACCATTGATGAATATGAATGAAGGTTTTTGGAATTGTTGAAGTATGTCCCTTTCATCAAAGATGAGACTACCAAAATTCAAAGGTGTCTAAGTGAACTGCCATCTTCCATTAGTGACAAGATCCAGTATGAATATCCTAAAACTATGGAAGAAACTATAAGGAGAGAAAAATGCATATATGAGCAGCAAAGAGAAAATCCCACTTTCTGGAAAGCTTGGGAAGACAAGAAGAAATTCAATATGGATTAGAGGAAGAAGGGAGCTAAGCCATCCTTTTTCAAAAATAACCCTCAAGGACATCTAGGTTTTAGAGAGCCCAAGAAGGCTGAAGTAGGTGGGAAAATGCCAAGACAACCACCTATGGAATGTTGGGGTTGTAAAGGAAATCATAGGTGCAACGATTGCCCCCATAGAAATGACAAAATGGGAGATATCCACAATGTTTAGCAAGAATAAACAATGGATTACATGGGAAGTAGAATACCAAGGATCTATGCAGCCCTGGACAATAAGAAAGTTGAGTTTCAATCACACATGATTGAATTTGAAGGTATGATCAATAACTATGACTTTACTATTTTAATTGATTCAAGGGCTAGTCATATTTATATAGATCCCAAGATGGTAGAAAGTTTTCATTTACCAAGAAACAAACATGGAAAATATTGGTTAGTGCAGCTGACTACAGGAGCCAAAAGAAAATTTATTGAAATTATTAACTCATGTCTCATGGACATGAATGGATTGTGCACAAGGGCATATTTGAACATCTTACCTTTAGGTTCCTATGACTGTGTAATTGGGATGGATTTGTTGGACCAACACCATGCCATATTAGATTGTCATAACAAGCCATTCACTTTCTTGTATGAGGAAGGAAACCCAAGGAAAGTGCAAGGAATCCCAAGGGTAGTGACTATCAGAGAAATCTCAGCAATGTAGTTGAAAAAGTGCTACTGGAAGGGCTGTCAAATATTTGCAGCCCATATGGAGGAAGCAACTAAGGATAAGGTTTCAAATATTGAAAACCATGCAATCCTCAAAGATTTTGAAGATGTATTCAAGGAGGTACCAGGACTACCCCCAAAGAGAGATATTGATTTCTCTATAAACTTGGTGCCTGGAGTGGCTCCATTGTCAAAAACTCCTTACAGAATGAGTACACCAAAGCTGAAGGAGTTGCAAATGCAGCTTGAAGAACTTCTGAAGAAGGGGTAGATACACCCAAGCCTGTGTCACCTTGGGGTGCCCCAGTCTTGTTCATGAAGAAGAAAGATGGGACATTGATATTGTGCATCAATTTCAGACAGTTGAATAAAGTTACTATAAAGAACAAGTATCCTTTGCCAAGGATCAATGATCTCTTTGATCAGTTGAAGGATGCCAAGATATTTTCAAAAATATATCTCAGGTCAGGGTACCATGAGGTAAGGATAAAGGATGAATACATCAACAAGACTACCTTCAGAACAAGGTATGGTCATTATGAATTCATAGTGGTGCCATTTGGGTTATCAAATGCACCAGGTGTTTTCATGTGCCTAATGAATGGTGTATTCAAATAATATCTAGACAAGTTTGTCATAGTCTTTTTGTATGACATCCTGGTCTATTCGAAGTTGGAGAAAGAGCATGAACATCATCTGAGGATGGTGTTGAAAGTGCTAAGAGAGAACCAACTGTATGCCAAATTGAGGAAGTTATCATTTTATCAAAAGAAGATCCATTATTTGGGACATATCATTTCAAAGGATGGGATAGTCGTGGATCCGTAGAAGATAGAAGCCATTAGGGAATGGTCAGCACCTAATAATGTGACAGAAGTCACATCCTTTATGGGTCTAGCTATCTATTACAGGAGATTCATTGCAGGGTTTTCAAAAATTTCATTAGACATAAGAATGGGTGAAATTTCATTAGACATAAGAATGTGAAAAGAGCTTCCGGGAATTGAAGCAATTGTTAACCAGTGCTCCAATTCTGAAGATTGCAGAACCGAATGAGAATTTTTTGGTTTGCACAGATGCATGTAAGGAAGGACTGGGAGGAGTCCTCAACCAGAATGGATTTGTAATATGATATGAGTCCAGAAAATTGAAAGAGCATGAAAGGCTCTATGCAACTCATGATTTGGAGTTGGCGGACATTGTACATGCTCTAAATAAATGGATACATTACCTCATGGGAAAGAGGTTTGAACTGAGGACAAACCATAATGGTCTAAAGTATTTGTTTGATCAGCCAACCTTGACTGCTAGGCAGAGTATATGGTTGGAATTCATCTGTGAGTATGAATTTGATATCAAGCATATCAAAGGGAAGGAGATCAAAGTGGTTGATGCACTCAGCAGAAGAGTGCATGAACTACATGATACGACCATTAGAATGTATCAAACTGATATTAAAGACAAAATTTCAGAAGAGGAAAATGAAGATTTGCAGTACATGGAATTGGTGGCAAAGTTACAGAAAGGTAAGAGGCTATAGAAAGTGGAATACTATAAATTGGAAGCTGATGGAACACTCTTTTACAAAAACAAAATTTATGTACCTAATTTCCAGGAATTGAGAATTATAACCTTGAAAGAAATGCATAATGTGCCTTATGTTGGGCACCATGGATATTAGAAAATAGTGGAAGAATTCAATATCCATTACTTTGGCCGGGTATGAAGAAGGAAATTGCAGAATACATAGCCAGATGTATGGAGTGTCAAGAGGTCAAATATGAACATAGGCACCCAACAGGGTTGCTACAACCATTACCCATTTCTAAGTGGAAGTGGGAAGTGGTGACAATGGATTTCATCACAGGATTACCCAAAAAAAATAAGAAACATGATTCCATCATGGTGGTGGTGGATAAGCTTATGAAAGTTGCCCATTTTATTCCATTGAAAACTACTCACAAGGTAGCTAATGTTGTTGATATCTATATGAAGGAAGTAGCACGATTGCACGGTATTCCCAAGAAAATTGTATCTAACAGAGACCCGAAATTTACCTCAAATTTCTTGCAGGGGTTATTCAAAGGGTTCGGAACGAATCTGAACTTCATCACAGCCTATCATCTTGTGTCTAATGGGAAAACAGAAAGGGCGAACCAAGTGATAGAAGACATGCTAAAGATGTATGTGATGGACAAGCCATTTAAATAGGAAGACTACCTACACTTGGTAGAATTTGCTTACAACAATGGGTATCAAGCATCACTGAAGATGAGCCCATTTGAAGCACTTTATGGAAAAAAGTGCAACACCCTAGTAAGATGGGACAACCCAGCTAATAGAGCAATAATTGGGCCATAATTGCTCAAGGAAATGGAAGAGAAAATGTTGAAGATTAAGAAGAATTTGAAGGCTTCCCAATACAAGTAGAAAATTTATGCTGATAAGAACAGAACCCACGGGGAGTTTGAAGTGGGTGATCATGTTTTCTTGAAAGTGAAAGCCAACGAAAGTTTCCTGAAGCTAGGAAACTGTTCCAAGTTGGCAGCCAGATATTGTCGGGCATTTGATGTTAAGCCCTAATATTGGCTCATTACCACTTAATTGGGGCATATTAGATTAGTAATGTTATTTTATTTATGTCGGCTTTAGGCCATTAGTTGTAATTTAGATTAGTAAT
>JZKD02S2223978.1:292931-315475 GCA_000966675.3 Picea glauca
AGGAAAAGAATCATGTGATGATGTTGGCAAAAAGGAAGATCTTGAAGATACTTCAAATAAAGGTAAAGAATCTCCAAAGACTCTTGATTGCAATGATTCAAAATGTGATGATGTTAATTTTTTCTCAAGTGAAGAAGATGATCTAGAGATAGTTTGTGTAAAGTTTGATGATAGTTATCCCATGGAAAGAATAGAATAAAATCTATTAGAATTTCAAAAAGAAGTTGAAGAGGGTTTATATAGATATAGAAGTGATCATTTTTATACACATTATAACTATATTTCGGATAACACTAAGAAGTTTCTTAGGAGGACTCAAAGGAACATCTTGACGTTAAAGGAATACTCAAAGAAAAAGAAGAGAGTAATAAGACTCAATTAGAAGAAAAGGAAGAAGAGATCACAAGACTAAAGAATGAAAAATAAGATATGAAGGTAGATGATGAGATTAGCAAAAGTTTTGAAACTATTATTCATCTCAAGACCCAAATTGAAGAAGCCAAAAGGGTAGAAGAAATTTTGAAGAATCAAATAAATGAAAAGGAAGAGTCATGTCATCGATTATAAGCTGAAGTTGTTGACCTTAGAAAGAAGGTAGAGAAGTCAAACAAATTCTTGAATAGCTCAAGAATCTTGGATAAGATATTGGAAAGTCAAAGATCACCATATGATAAATCAGGACTTGGATACAAGGAAGAAGCTACACATGTTGAAGCAAGCACCTCAAAGAAGCATGAGGTAAGTCCATGAAAGAAGGAAGACAGTGTTGCAAAGAAACCATCTACACAAGGAAAAGAAAATTTCAAAAGAACAAAGCAATGAAGACATCAAGAAGCTATCTTTGGGACATCAAATCAAAGGTATGAAAGTATTTTTCATGGGCATTATTATTCATGTAATTAATATGGTCACAAATCTTTTGAATGTAGAGCTTATGAAAGGAAATATAATGGAATATTTTATAACACCATAAGGTGTCGGAGATGTGATCAAGTAGGACACATTGTTGTTCACTGTAACACCATGAGATGCTACAGTTGTAGTGGATTTGGCCACAAATCCTAGAAGTGTTGGAACACAAGAAGAAATTCCATGATGAGGACTTCACATAGCATGGCTAGAAGAAGAAATGAAGTAAGGAAGGGAGACATCTTTGAAAACATGGATGCTCAGAGCTCAAGTTCTGAGGAGCAGGGACATCTACAGAAGTGGGTGAAGAAGACAAAGCAACCAGAACAGAATGAAAGACTGAAGGGAAGTTCAAAAGTGTCATCTATTGAGGCATATGCGGGTGACATTGGTGATAGTCACATACATACGCAGGATGACCTTTAATAGGTCGTGTACATACACGATTTGTTGTGAAACATGCCACGTATATGTGGTGAATCCTAAAGAAAAGGGTTATGCACAGGGATTGTAGTTTGATGTGATGGTATAACTCTGTGATGCAGGGTCTGACATGGTTTATTACAGGTTCTGACACCGTTTGTTGTAGATTTTCATAATTCTATATTGGATTATGTAAGGTGATGATGTAAAATAAAATATTGGGTGCATGACACTAACCCATGAGTATGGATTGATGAATTTTATGTTGAAGGACAATGTTGGTTATGACAGTGAAGTTATTACACCTTGGTTATGTGATATATCTTGATGATGTATTGGAAGCTTACTTCTTGGAAAGATTTATGCATGCATTTAGCATATGGATGGGCTATACATTGGGACATGTGGTTGGTAAAATTGATCATGTTGTACATCATTGATGATCTATAGTTGATGCATGATTGATATGTTTCTAGTACACTGGTAGAGGCGCCTACTAGCAGGTTGATTGGCACATGTTTTATGGAGGATTTGGCATACATGTATGGGATTCATCATTTTGTGGTATTGGTGCATGGTGGTGTACATGTTTTGGTACACTCATATATGGCATATGATTGATGATACTATTTTTTTGGTATTACTTGATTAGCACAACAATTGGTATTTGTTTGATACATGGTTATGGTACTTGGTTCATGATGGAGACATATCATGAGTGATATGACACATGGTTGGCATATTGATAGATGCACATGGGGTGCATATTGGTGGATGCACATGGTTGACATATTGGTAGATGCACATGTTGGCATATTGATAGAGGCATATGATTGATACATTCCATGGATGATATCTTTTGGCACATTGCATGATGTTGATGTACATAGGTGTTGTGCATGATGAGCACACTTTTTTGTGTAGGATGTGCTTGGTTGATATTTTGCTCTTGATTCTTTATTTCATTCTTGACATATCTTTTGCTTCATGATGCTTGGTATAGCATGAGTTTGATGCATGAACAGGTCCAAAGATCATTATATGGTAACACATTTCTCATCTCGCACAGAAGATAGGGGAGACATACCCATACGGGGAGTCATTCTTCTTCCCATGATTCTAGGAGGAGATATTTATCAGATACATACGTAGAAAAAATCCCTATATTTGAAGAAAGAGCACAGAGGTATAATTCCAGGAGGAGCGATGGTCACAATGGGAGTATGTTTGATGTATTTTCAGCATTACATCAGAGTGATATCCCTTGTTCAAAAGGGGAGAGATTATACAGAGGAAGATCAAAGGCACTTAGACAAGGGGGGAATCCCCAAGGAAATTTCAAGTAGGGGGAGCAGCCCCAAGAGGAAAATGGCCCTTTTCCATTGATGTCAAAGGGGGAGAGATAGTCACATTGATGTTATTGATGATTATTGATTGGGAGAGATAGTCACATTTGGGAGAGATAGTCACATTGACTATTGATGTAGAGAATGCCTTATCTACATGTTGATATCAATAATTGGTAATTGGTGTTGACATCAATATTGGTATTGCCATCAATACCAAAGGGGGAGATTGTTGGATCATGTTGTCAATGATGCCAATGGTTTGATTGATTGATGTCAAGTGATTGATTGATGAAAAAGGATTGATTGATTGATGATTGATGTAATGTAATATGTATTGTCCTTGATGAGAATGCATAGATGAAGATGGATCAATGAGTTGTCATTAATATGATGAATATGGATCAATGAGTTTTCATTGATACATGATGAAGATGGATAGATGTGGTTTCATTGGTATATGATGCATTGTTGGAAAAATGTATAGATGACTCATTATTGTCTTATCATGATTGATAAGGTGCACAAATGGAAGAACTCCAAAGTGGTCCCCTTATGGTGAAATCCCTCGTGGGAAGACTCTTTGCGGATTGAGTTATCCTAGAAGAATAGTTGGAGGACCCATGCTCTAATTATTGTCTTATCGTGATTGATAAGGTGCACAAATGGATAAACTCCAAAGTGGTCCCCTTATGGTGAAAGCCCTCACAGGAAGACACTTTATGGATTGAGTTATCCTAGAAGAATGGTTGGAGGACTCATTATTGTATTTGGAATAATGAGAAGAAGATCAAGGAAATTGTTGGCGAAACTATCCTATATGGATAGTTCTTGTAATGCCATTTCCGGTGGTATGAGGAATGTCACATAACTCCTCATGGTTTGAGAGTTATGGCATTATGAAGATGAAGTATCCCCACATGAAGGCTTGAAGCCCCCAAGGTCAAAGAAGTCAAAGTGACCTAAAAGAAGAAATCATTATTTAAATGATAAAGTAAAGTGACAAAGTCAAGGTGGATTATTTAAGTAATAAAGAGAAGTTAAAAAATAAAGAAATGATAAAGTAAGGTGACAAAATCAAGAAGGAATATTTAAATGATAAAGTATTGGAGAACTTTTTATTTATGGAAAGTGGTTAACCCTAAAATAAGGAAAATAGGTTAAGTCACCTAGAAATGGGTTAATATTATTTAAATGATAAAGTAAAGTGACAAAGACAAGGTGGATTATTTAAATAATAAAGAGAAGTGACAAAATCAAGAAATGATAAAGTCAGGTGACAAAATCAAGAAGCAATATTTAAATGATTATGTATTGTAGAACTTTATATTTATGGAAAGTGGTTAACCCTAAAATAAGGAAAATAGGTTAAGTGACCTAGATATGGGTTAATATTATTTAAATGATAAAGTAAAGTGACAAAGTCAAGGTGGATTATTTAAATAATAAAGAGAAGTGACAAAAACAAGAAATGATAAAGTCAGGTGACAAAATCAAGAAGGAATATTTAAATGATAAAGTATTTGAGAACTTTCTATTTATGGAAAGTGGTTAACCCTAAAATAAGGAAAATATGTTAAGTGACCTAGAAATGGGTTAAGTGACCTAAAAATGGGTTAAGTGACCTATAGGATGAAAGCATAAATAATATAGCAATGGTCTCTTGTAGATCATCCTTTTTGTGGATCAATGTAAAGATTCTTGTGACAATATCTTTTGGAGTATTGATGGAGAGCTTCTTGTGAGAGCTTCTTGAGCATTTTTGGTGTGGAACACATGCACATATTGAAGATATATAGGTGATTGAGGTAACCACAGGATATCTAAGGCGAATTTCATAGGGAATGTGAAGAAAAAAGGGCCAGAATTAAAGGGAGGATAAATTATTTTCATGATGCTTTCTAAGGTATGTTATTTACAAGTCATCTCACCATTTTTGAAATAACTATTTTTATATAATGGTTCAAACCATGAGATTGATACTCCATTGAGGAAACATATCCAAGTATTTATGGTAAAAAAATCATATTGTGGGTCGTTGTATTTTTGGAGATACACTATGTGGAAAATAGGGTTTGTGGCTAGTCCTGAAACTAGTCTAAAACAGGTGTTTCGGGTAAAAATGTCATAACTTCTTCATAACAGATCCAAATTCAGTGAGACCAATTCTGTTGGTTATATTACATTTTTTGGTAGTATTTGTAATAGTTTCATATCTATTCAACAACAATTCCATGTGGAGTATTCTCTACAAGGTCACTCTCTAGAATAAGCCAAAATTTAGCAAGGTATGCCATTTTTTCTATAACTCCTTTTATGAGTGGTTCCAAGTAATGAATCCTAGAGGAATTGCACAAAACACACTAAAAAACATTGTGTATCAGTTTCAGATCTTTATTCATTACAGGTACAAGAAGTTAGGGTTGTTGACTAATCCAAAACTAGTCATGGTTGAGACAAGTAGTTGATGAGTTGGCACATACATGAGGTGTATAGTTGATGATGTTGGTACATATTGATGAGTCATTGTTGATGAGTAGTTGGCACACGATTCATATATACTTGGTACATGGTTGGATGCACTTGTTTATGGTACATTTGTTACCCATGATTTTGGTCGTCGTGATGATGTATTAATGATGGTGTACTCAGGCTCTTCATTAGAACTTTCTCCTGAGAAAAGTTACCTTCATCTCTTTCCAGAAATCACATTTTTGAGGACTGTTCGCAAGCTGCTAGTATATTTGCCTGCGAGAATGCATGATTCTCGCAGGTTGCCTTAAGCTAGGGTGCGATAAGTTCGCACTGTGTTGAACTACTAGGGTGCGAACTCTTTCTAAAGAAAGGAAAAAGATGAATTCTCGAAGCTTCTAGAAGGGAATCTTCTAGAAGGATGAGATGGCATTCGAATGGTTATCCTAGTACTTGATTCCCTGATATTTTGGGATCATTCTTATCTAAGTAACCAATTCATTCTCTCCTATATATTGAGTGAATTCTCATGGAAAAGGTTAAGCAAACAAGGTTAATCAAGATTCATTGGAGAATTGGTGAAAGACTGTGTGAAGGATTGATGCTACATCAGCTAGGAAACTCCAGCAAGTTTATCAAAGCTGGTTGATCTTCTTCATGCAAGTGAGAAAGTGTGTGTGTTAGAGCCAACGGACATTGAAAGGAAGCTTGTGACATCAAGGCTCAGGTTGTAATCTTTACTTTCCAGGGTGCGAGAATTTCGCACTGTGTTGAACTGCTAGGGTGTGAACTCTTTCTAAAGCAAGGAAAAAGATGAATTATCGAAGCTTCTAGAAGGGAATCTTCTAGAAGGATGAGATGGAATTCAAATGGTTATCCTAGTACTGGATTCCCTGATATTTTGGGATCATTCTTATTCAAGTAACCAATTCATTCTCTCCTATATATTGAGTGAATTCTCATGGAAAAGGTTAAGCAAACAAGGTTAAGCAAGATTCATTGGAGAATTGGTGAAAGATTGTGTGAAGGAATGATGCTACAGCAGCTAGGAAACTCCAGCAAGTTTATCAAAGGTGGTTGATCTTCTTCATGCAAGTGAGCAAGTGTGTGTGTCGGACAACACCACCCATGGCAATGTCTTTACCAATTTACCCCAGCGGGTAAAAACAAATCTAAAAAGGGGAGAGGCAAGAATAAGGAGGGTAAAAATAATAATCAAGTAGAGAAAACTAAAACCACTCATGTTGAAGATCGGGATAAGCGCAAACCCCGCTACCCTTTCCTTATCTGTGGTGACGATCACTACAAGAAGGATTGTCCATGACGTGCCGAGGTCACAAAGTTCCTTCAAGGAAATCCAAAACCATCTACACTGGCTGTCTTGTCCCAACCCTTCCCGTCTCAACAATAGGCTCAGTTGGTCATTCAAGACCAACCTTCCTCTTCTACGACATCATATGTTTTGATGTGTACTGGTGATTCTAAGAAAAACAATGTTGCACTCACAACTAGAGCCAAAGATTATACTCCATCTAAGGGGAAGGTTGATGATTTACCTTCTGCTTTGGTACAACCATCTCCCGCAACTCCACCTACTAACGGTCCTCTTCATCTTGAATGACCGAGTCTTGATCCAGTTCTGAGACCACCCCCAAAAGGTGTCGTTAGGAAATTGGCTTTCATTCCTCATGCTCATGCGGCCCAGAACTACAGCATTGTCAAAGATTTGGCCCAGGCACCTTCAGCGATGTCATCCCTTGAAGTCCTTCAGTCTTGTCCTGCACAATGAAAGGAACTGTTGAAAGCTATAGGTCGAATTGACCCGACAGATACAAATTTAATATTCTTTGACTTGGATGATCACATTCCATGGTTACCCCCACAACTCACGTTCCAGATACAAGTTGATGTCTCTGACAAGAACATTTGTCGAACTGTTATCGACGAGGGTGCCTCAACGTGTGTAATGTCTTTTGCTTGTTGGAAAGCCATTGGCTCTCCTCCCTTGAATGAATCACAAAACACTCTTAAAGCCTTCAATGGCTCTGGTTTTAATCCTTACAGTATTCTTCCTTCATTGCCCATCACACTAGAAGGTAATATGGTCCAAGTCGAAGTGGAAGTATTTGACGCTCCCCTTGATTATAATCTTTTACTTGGCCATAGCTGGATCGATTCCATGCACACCGTTGTGTCAACACTTTTTCGTGTAGTACATTTCCCTCATCAAGGAAAGGTTGTTACTGTTGACCAACTTGCATTCTTTAATTCTGATATCTGTACTGGCAAAGTGTCATTTATTTCTAAAACCCCACCGGGTTATGAGAATGTCGGTGTAGGCCTTTTAAAGGACTCCTCGTTAATGACTAATTTTCCCATTCCACCACCTGATGTTCCCCGCCCGTCAGTTGCTTCTATCAATATGATCTCCACTGTGCCTCACGAACTTCCTGCGTCACATGACCCTTGGATTGTCCCTGACCCTGGAGATCATCTTCATTTCGGCGAAGTAATGTCGTTAAGTCCAGTTGAATCTGCATACCAAGCCATTCAATCGGCAACACCTTCTACACTCTCTCTTTATGAGTTGTCTCCCGATCCTTTTCGTGTTATTTTTCCCACTGACGATATGATCATGTCTATCATGGAAGACACCCCTTGGGACGATGGACATCATCATTCCATACTCTTTATGGAGCAACACACTCTTGAGAACTACCAACGGATTTCGACTCCGTCAACCGTTGTTGTCATCTCGACGATTCTCGCGACTACACACGATGTGTTTGTTGAAGGGAACTTAAGTAATATCTCACCCACGATTCCCATTGACATATCCATTAAACCTGGGATTGTTGAGAATGTCCATATTAGAGCTTCGTGTCCTTCTGACGAAATCGTCACCTATACGTCTATGTTTAAAGAATTTCATGACATATTTGCCTGGAGCTACAAAGAGATGTCAGGTATCGACCCTGCAATTTTTGTACATGAGATAAAGACATACCCCGAAGCTAAACCTGTCCGTAAATGCCTTCGTCCAGTTCACCCACGTCAAGCGGCTGCTATCAAGCTCGAAGTTGAAAAACTTTTGAAAATCGGCTTTATTTATCCGGTGGCTCTTACAGAATGGGTTTCCAACCCTATCCCGATTGACAAGATAGGCGACAGTATTCGTGTATGTGTTGATTATAGGGATATTAACAAAGCTTGTCGAAAAGACAATTTTCCTACCCCCTTTGTCGATCAGATTGTCGATGACTGCGCCAGCAATAAAATCTTCTCTCTCATGGATGGTTTCTCCAGCTATAATCAAATTAACATTGCTTCTGAGGATCAACATAAAACTGCTTTTATTTTTCCTTGGGGTAATTTTTCCTATAGGTAACTCCCTTTTGGTCTTAAGAATACGGGCACAAATTTTCAATGCACTATGTCTTATGCTTTTCATGATATTAAGCATATCGTTCAACCCTATTTGGATGATTTACCATCTCATTCTATGCGCAGACTCGATCACCCTACTCACCTCTGAGCTATTTTCGTTCGTTGTCGGTTCTATCGTATACGTTTAAATCCTCATAAATGCATTTTTTGCATAGAATCCGGCCGTCTTCTAGGTTTTATCATTTCGTGTCAAGGGATCCAGGTGGATCCTATTAAGGTTGAGGCGATTCTTAATCTCCCTCCTCCTTCTACACTGCACCAGTTGCAAAGTTTGCAGGGGAAAGCAAACTTTATTCATCGTTTTATCCCTAATTACACTGAGATCACTCATGGTTTTATGCGGCTACTAAAGAAAGATTCAGAGTTCATCTGGGATACCGTTGCCAACAATTCTTTTGAAGCTTTAAAGTTGTCCCTAACGCAAGCTCCGCTTATCTTTCCTCCTGATTACATTCGTGATTATTTCCTTTATCTTGTTGCCTCGGAGTACACTATTAGCATGGTTCTCATCCAAGAGGATGATGCACACGACGAACATGTTGTTTACTACTTGATTCGAAGTCTCACAACAACTGAAATCAAGTATCAACACGTCGTCGTTCAATCCATCCAACGCTTCCGACATTATATCCTCTCATGTAAGACTACGGTGATTTCTCATTGCAACGCTATGCAACATATTTTGACACGTCAATTGCTTGGGGGAAAGTACTCCAAATGGATTGTCATACTCCAGGAGTTTGACTTGGAATTTGACCGCGCCAAGTCTAAGAAGTCATTAGTTTTTGCTGAGTTGATATGTGATTTTCCTCATTCTGCAACGGAAAATGTAGCAGTAGATTCATTACCCGATGAATCAATTTTCCTCATTAGCACTGACGATCTTTGGTATGGGGATATCATTATATATCTCCAAACCCGGACTTTTTGGCCTGCTTTGTCTAATACTGAACGACGTCACATACTCTATCAAGCGCATCAATACATTATCCTCGGAGATACTCTTTACCATCGGGGAATTGACTCTATTTTTCGATGGTGTCTAACATTTGACGAAGCCGAGAAAGCTCTGAATGACTGCCATTCCAGAGCATGTGGTGGTCATATGTCTGGGTATGCTACTGCCTAGAAGATCTTACGTGCAGGGTATTTTTGGCCTTCTTTGTTTAATGATTGCATTACTTCCGTTCAGAAATGCCATGCCTGCCAGACCTACAATCAGAAAATTCGATCACATCCTACTCCTTTTCACCCTGTGATCTCAGTTGGTCCTTTTGCAAAATGGGGCATCAATTTCATGACATATCACCCTCACTCGGCCGGGGGGCATGGTTACATCATTGTAGTTGTTGATTACTTTACAAAATGGGTCGAGGCGATGCCGACATTCGATAATACTGGAAAGACCCCAGCCTTATTTATTTTTAACCACGTCATAGCTCGTTTTGGTGTTCCCGAAGCTATCGTCACTGATCACGGTAGCCACTTTAGGAATTTTATGATGTCTGAACTTACTGAGAAGTTGGTTCTTCGTCATGATAACTCAACACCCTATTATCCACAAGCTAATGGTCAAGTCGAAGTAATCAACAAAGTTCTTATAACTATGCTTCAACGGATGATAGGAATTTATAAAACAAGTTGGCACAGAATGTTGTTTTCGGCATTGTGGGCATACCGGACATCTGTCAAATCCACTACTGGGTTTACGCCTTTTCGGTTAGTCTATGGGGTGGAAGCCATTCTTCCTATAGAATGCGAGATACCCTCTCTGAAGCTATTTTTTGAACTCTGACCCAACACTTCTGCTGAAGAAGAACATCTATTGTATCTAATTTGATTAGACGAAATTCGACGTGACGCCACTCTAGTAATAGAATCCCAAAAAAAACGTGTCAAGGCACAATATGACAAGCATGTCAAGCCTCGCGTTTTCTCTGAAGGAGATCTTGTCCTTCTCTATGAACAGGATCGAGATGTGTTAGGATCTAGGAAATTTGAACCTATGTGGCGGGGTCCTTATATTGTTCGCCGAGTTCTGAAAAAAGGAACATATGAGCTGGTAGATTATGATGGTATCCCTTTGAGTGAACCCAGGAATGGGTTGTACTTGAAGAAGTACTATGCATAAATTATCTGTGCACAAGTACTTGTATTTTAATGTATCATACTTTGTGTGTGTTACTATAGTTTTCTTTTGTCGTTATTTGGTCTCTGCCCTTATGTGACGTTGTGTTTGATTTCCAGATGTCGGAGTCTTCGCTACCCTATATTGGCTTCACTGATGGCGCTAGCCATAGTACTCGAAACCTTGCTTCAGCTGCGTGGGCAATTTATGCCCCTACAAATGAACTTGTATCTTTACGAGGTGTGTGCCTCGGTCGTGCGACCAACAACATTGCAAAGTATAGCACCATTATTGAATTATTGGTTGATGTTATCTCACTCAGAATTCGTCATTTGGTTGTGCAACTTGACTCACAGCTTGTAGTACTACAGCTAAGTATTATCTACTCTATTCGAAGTCCCACTTTATTACTGGTGTATTTGCGAATTCGCCTCTTGGAACGTTATTTTGATCACATTGAATATCATCATATTCCTAGATGTCTTAATACATTAACAGATGCATTGGCTAATTATGTATTGGACAGACATTTGAAGCATTTATAAATTAAACACATCGAAATTCACACAATATAAAGTAACCCGGTAGAATCCATCTGTATATATAACGATCAAAAGAGTTTTTACAAAAAGTTTGTCCAAAGACAAAAATATCGAAAATTGAAACTTATAGCTTCTACAAAGTGACGTCATGGATGACGTTCACGGTAACACACGAATACCCTAGCAACCCTACAGAGTAGTCGACTCATAGTTGTTGATACCCCTATAGTATGATGTTGATCGCGTCGTGGAACCTCTTCCAGAGTCATATCTGGAATGTCTGCAGTAAGGCCATCTAGATTATGTTCCACTACTTGATAATCCTTAGCATACTATGGTGTTGCTGCTACCTCTCCTCGTCGCTGGATGGGAGAAGTGCCAAGAGGTCTATACGGTCCAACAACTGTGTTATCAACAAACAATTTTGTATTAGTTTTTGGATGAACATATAAAACAAAAACATTTGAATATGATAAAAATTCACAAAAACATTTGAAAAGAAAAAAATGCGTGTACTTCTTACCAAGGTCACCCCACTGAGTATCCTCTGGTAGTGTTAAATCCATATCTCCTCGGAAATCCAACTCGGCATAAGCGTAGTCATCAACCATCATCATATGGGTTTGAAGCCAGTCAAATAAAATATCGTCATACTTGACGATCGGTCCTGCTACATACCGGGCCATGAGTCGACACCATATCAACATCCTTGGACCTCTAGGACCCGGTATGTTCCACTCAGCCTGTAGTCTAAATACGGGGACCCTCTCAAGGAAGAAGGACACCAACAAAGATCCATACCCGAATTGCTTCAGGTCACCTCGCCTACATTTGGTCAATTGTTTTTTGATACTGCGAAGCACAGCATCTGCCCAGTTGAATACTTGAGGCTCAGTACACTCGATGGTGTACTGGAAGTAGCTCTGTAATGCCATATGAGGAGAAAAACTCCCAACCATCTAAGCTATAGTGAAAAGGATAGTACAAAGGGTCAAGTCTTGTACCCCCCAGATAGCCACTTTTCCTTTTTTCCTTTCAGCCTCGGGTACGCAGTATTGATTACAGTACTCACTCATCTTTAGCCCGCCACCTCTACTACCGGTCAGGCTGACATAGTATCCACGTCAGGACAATCCAGTCAAAAATTAAATGTCCTCAATGTCTATGGACAGTGTGTGAGCTCCCACATGAAAAACCTGTTGATCTGGGTCCCACATACGCACCAGATACTCTAATAGTCTGACTTGGGCCCTCATGCCCTGGATACGAAAGTACATTAAGAGCCCACAATATCTCAAAGCAGCTATGGTAGGTGGATGATTTTCGGCCATTGCATTATCCTCTTCATGTTCCCTTTCACGCCACTCAAGTACCATGGTGATGGCTAATTATCCGCACAAGGAACACAATAAGAGGATTAATAACTTTTTTCATGCTTTGAATATTTTTCATTGGCTTAAAATTTAAAAAAAAATTGGGCTTTGCGGTTCTCGCAGGTGCCCCATGGGCACAGTGCAAGAACCTCACAGGTGGCTTAAGGCTTACCTGCGAGAATGCCTCATTCTCGCAGGCCCCATATGGCCCGCCTGTGAGAATTGCAGCGCGCTTGTAGGGCTTGAAAACTCAACTCAAAACTAAACATTTAACCAATGAAATCACAAATTTAAACCATGAAAATGTCAAGGACGAAGAGCTTACCTTAATGTCGTAGACGGCTCGTGGAATGGTCTCTCGTAGCTCCCGCAAATTGACGCCAAAATTGGAGGGTAAAAAGAGGGGTTTTTTGAGCTCAATAGTGGAAATGTAAAATGGTGTGGTAAAAAAGAGTATTTAATCATTTTATTTACTTTTACTATATCATTTTGGGTTTTTATAATTATTTATCAACTAAACCCTAATCCCTAATGTCATGTTGAGTGTAACTTGTGCAGGCGTGATGATTTTGATGATTCAATACAGGGATATGGACATGTTTTTCTTTATTATCGCGTGTTTTTTGATTGTTTTTTATGGTTTTTACATAAAACCTCGAGCGTCGTTTTTGTCCGTTCTTGCGCTCGTAAATACATGAGAACGTGATCGAGCATACTTTTATCACTTTTTCGGGCTCAACAAGGTTATACGAAAAAGGAACCCCCCTGGATTCCTCTTTAAGTTCTTTTCAGACTCTCTAAACATGAAAAGATCGTTGAGCGACCTTGCTATTTTCACGCTCGATAAAGTATTTGAAATAAGCATCTGGTGAGCGATAATTTATCTCTTTTTCAGTCTCGTCCAGACTATTTTACGAAAAGGAACTGAGAGAGTTCTCTTTTAAGTGTTTTTCCAAACTCTATAATCTTGAAAAACCTTCAAGTTTTCTATCTCTGGACTCGTTAAACAAACATTGACAGACCCGTGATGGGACCGAACCACTCCTTCTTAGGGTTCGTTAAACATACTCCGAGGGACTCGTCTGAAGGATGATCTTACACCAACAAGCATATGTTATCCTCCTAAAGCTTGCGTAAAAATAAATATGTACTCGCCAGAAATGGTGGGGGGAAATTTGGGAAAGGGATATGTTTCATCTTCGTATTGATTGGCAGTAAGTGTCACTCTTGAACATGAAACCCCCTATTCATCATTTGAAGCCTGTTTGGGAAATCCATTTGTCTCTCATTCGATTTGCTACAAGGTCATTCCCTATGTCGTCTTTAAGTCAATGCTGCCAAATCATTGGTTGTGTCATTCATATGTTCAAGACAAGTCCATCTGAAACCTATATTGAGTCGGCCATCTGCAGTTATCCATTATCTCTGTGTCGGCCTTCCCTGTGTCGAGTCCAATTCACATCATACTCTACTTCATCTTCAAACTCTGTTACTCATTTCGTGTCATTGATGGGGGATTCATCAAGGCCCTCCTGTGACAAGTTTTGTTCCGTCGAATTCAACTCATTATCTGGAAACAAGACTTAGAAATCATTTAGTACCTTGGAGCTTGCATACCTCAATGGCAGGTTTCCTCGCTTTCGACAGTGGGTTTACATCATTGACCCCTGATCGAAATATTCCATTGGATGTTTGAATTCAACTCATTTATCCACCCTCGATGGATTGTACTATAGTACCTTGGGAGTCATTGACATCAATGGTGATTTCCCTGGCACTTGTTAACGGTTTCATCAATGACCGGTAATCAAGTGGTTTCTACCATGTTCGACTTCAATACATGTAATCACATGGTTAGATTCGTACTTTGGGCGACGAGTTCTACTCCTCATATGGCATTACAAAGCTACTTCTAGTACACTATCGAGTGTACTGAGCCTCGAGTATTCAACTGGTCAGATGTTGTGCTTCGCAGTATCAAAAAACAATTGACCAAATGTAGGCGAGGTGACCTGAAGCAATTCGGGTATGGATCTTTGTTGGTGTCCTTCTTCCTTGAGAGGGTCCCCATATTTAGACTACAGGTTGAGTGGAACATACCAGGTCCTAGAGATCCAAGGATGCTGAGATGGTGTCGGCTCATGGCTCGGCACGTAGCAGGACCGATCGTCAATTACGACGATATTTTCTTTGACTAGCTTCAAACCCAGATGTTGATGGTTGATGACTACGCTTATGCCGGGTTGGATTTCCGAGGACATCCGGATTTATCACTACCAAAGGATACTCAGTGGGGTGACCTTGGTAATAAGTACACACATTTTTTTCTTTTCAAATGATTTTGTGAATTTTTATCAGATTCAAATGTTTTTGTTTTATATGTTCGCCCAAAAACTAATACAAAATTGTTTGTCGATAACACAGATGTTGGACCGTATAGACCTCCTGGCACTTCTGCCATCCAGTAGCGAGGAGAGGTAGCGGAAGCACCACAGTATGCTGAGGATTACCAAGTGGTAGAACAGAATCTAGAGGGCCTGACTGCAGACATTCCAGATATGACTCTGGAAGAGGTTGCATGACGCGATTAGCGTCATACTGTAGGGGTATCATGAGTCGACTGCTTCGTAGGGTTTCTAGGGCGTTCGTGTGTTACCGTGAACGTCATCCATGACGTCACTTTATAGAATCTATAACCTTCAATTTTTGATATTTTGGTCTTCGGACAAACTTTTTGTAAAAAACTCTTTTGATCGTTATATATACAGATGGATGCTACTAGTTTACTTTATATTGTGTGCATTTCGATGTGTTTAATTTATAAATGGTTCAAATGTCTGTCCAATACATAATTAGCCAATGCATCTATTAATGTATTAAGGCATCTAGGAATATGCTCATATTCAATGTGATCAAAATAATGTTCCAAGAGGCGAATTCGCAAATACACCCGTAACAAAGTCGGACTTCAAATAGAGTAGATATTACTTAACTGTCGTACTACAAGCTGCAAGTCAAGTCGCACAACCAAATGACGAATTTCAAGCGAGATAGCATCAACCAATAATTCAATAATGGCGCTATACTCTGCAATGTTGTTGGTCGCACGGCCGAGGCACACACCTTGTAAAGATACAAGTTCGTTTGTTGGGGAATAGATTTCCCACGCAGCGGAAGCCAGGTTCAGAGTTCTACGGCTAGCACCATCAACGAAGCCAATATAGGGTAGAAAAGACTCCGACATATAGAAATCAAACACAACATCACATAAGGGCAGAGACCAGATAATGACAAAAGAAAACTATAGTAACACACACAAAGTATGATACATTAAAATACAAGTACTTGTGCACAGATAATTTATGCATAGTACTTCTTCAAGTACAACCCATTCCTGGGTTCACTCAAAGGGATACCATTTTGCAATCGATGCCCCATTTTGCAAAAAGACCAACTGAGACCACAGGGTGAAGAGGAGTAGGATGTGACCGAATTTTCTGATTGTAGGTTTGGCAGGTATGGTATTTCTGAACGACAGTAATGCATTCGTTAAAAAAAGAAGGCCAAAAATACCCTGCACTTAAGATCTTCGGGGCAGTAGCATACCTAGACATATGAACACCACATGCTCTGGAATGGTAGTCATTCAGAGCTTTCTCAGCTTCGTCAAATGTTAGACAACGTCGAAAGACAGAGTCAATTCCCTGATGGTAAAGAGTATCTCTGAGGATAATGTATTGATGCGCTTGATAGCGTATGCAACGTCATTCAATATTAGACAAAGAAAGCCGAAAAGTCTGGGTTTGGAGATATATAATGATATCCCCATACCAAAGATCGTCAATGCTAATGAGGAAAAGCGATTCATCAGGTAATGAATCTACTGCTACATTTTCCGTTGCAGAATGAGGAAAATCACATATCAACTCAGCAAAAACTAATGACTTCTTAGACTTGGCGCGGTCGAATTCCAAGTCAAACTCCTGGAGTATGAAAATCCATTTGGAGTACTTGCCCCCAATCAATTGACGTGTCAAAATATGTTGCATAGGGTTGCAATGAGAAATCACCGTAGTCTTACGTGAGAGGATATAATGTCGGAAGCGTTGGATGGCTTGAACGACAGCCAAGGCCAGTTTCTCGACGTGTTGATACTTGATTTCAGTTGGTGTGAGACTTCGACTCAAGTAGTAAGCAACATGTTCATCATGTGCATCATCCTCTTGGATGAGAACCATGCCAATAGTCTACTCTGAGGCAGCAAGATAAAGGAAATAATCATGACTGTAATCAGGAGGAAAGAGAAGCAGAGCTCGCATTAGGAACAACTTTAAAGCTTCAAAAGCATTGTTGGCAATGGTATCCCAGACGAACTCTGAATCTTTCTTTAGTAGCTGCGTAAAACCACGAGTGATCTCGGCGTAATTAGGGATAAAACGATGAAGAAAGTTTGCTTTCCCCTGCAAACTTTGCAACTGGTGCAGTGTAGAAGGAGGAGGGAGATTAAGAATCGCCTCAACCGTAGTAGGATCCACCTGGATCCCTTGACGTGAAATGATAAAACCTAGAAGACGACCGGATTCTACGCAAAAAATGCATTTATGAGGATTTAAACGTATACGATAGAACCGACAGCGAACGAAAATAGCTCGGAGGTGAGTAGGGTGATCGACTCTGCGCATAGAATGAGCTGGTAAATCATCCAAATAGGGTTGAACGATATGCTTAATATCATGAAAATCATAAGACAAAGCGCATTGAAAAGCTGCGCCCGCATTCTTAAGACCAAAAGAGAGTTTCCTATAGGCAAAAGTACCCCAAGGACAAATAAAAGCAGTTTTATGTTGATCCTCAGGAGCAATGTTAATTTGATTATAGCTAGAGAAACCATCCATGAGAGAGAAGATTTCACTGTTGGCGCAGTCATCGACAATCTGATCGACGAAGGGGGTAGGAAAATTGTATTTTGGACAAGCTTTGTTAATATCCCTATAATCAACACATACACGAATACTGTTGCCTTTTCTGTCAATCGGGACAGGGTTGGAAACCCATTCTGTAAGAGCCACTGGATAAATAAAGTCGGCTTTCAAAA
The DNA here is from genome assembly GCA_000966675.3 of Picea glauca. Taxonomy (NCBI): domain Eukaryota; kingdom Viridiplantae; phylum Streptophyta; class Pinopsida; order Pinales; family Pinaceae; genus Picea; species Picea glauca. The sequence continues at coordinate 310,667 of JZKD02S2223978.1, forward strand.
GTTTTTCAACTTCGAGCTTGATAGCAGCCGCTTGACGTGGGTGAACTGGACGAAGGCGTTGTCGGACAGGTTTAGCTTCGGGGTATGTCTTTATCTCATGTACAACAATTGCAGGGTCGATACCTGGCATCTCTTTGTACCTCTAGGTGAAGATTTCATGAAATTCTTTAAACAAAGACGTATAGGTGACGATTTCATCGGAAGAACACGAAGCTCCAATATGAACATTCTCAACAATCCCAGGTTTAATGGATATGTCAATGGGAATCATGGGCGAGATATTACTTAAGTTCCCTTCAACAAACACATCGTGTGTATTCGTGGGAACCATCGAGATGACAACAACAGTTGATGGAGTTGAAATCCGTTGGTAGTTCTCAAGAGTGTGTTGCTCCAGAAAGAGTATGGAACGATGATGTCCATCGTCCCAAGGGGTGTCTTCCATGATAGACATGATCATCTCGTCAGTGGTAAAAATAACACGAAAAGGATCGAGAGACAACTCATCAAGAGAGAGTGTAGAAGGTGTTGCTGATTGAATGGCCTGGTATGCAGATTCAACCGGACTTAACTACATTACATCGTCGAAACGAAGATGATCTCCAGGGTCAGGGACAATCCAAGGGTCATGTGACGCAGGAATTTCGTGAGGCACAGTGGAGATCATATTGATAGAAGAAACTGATGGGTGGGGAACATCGGGCGGTGGAATGGCAAAAGTACCCATTAACGAGGAGTCCTTTAAAAGGCCTACACCTACATTCTCATAACCCGGTGGGGTTTTAGAAATAAACGGCACATTTCCAGTATGGATATCAGAATTAAAGAAGGCAAGTTGGTCAACAGTAACAACCTTTCCTTGATGAGGGAAATGTACTACACGGAAAAGTGTTGACACAACGGCGCGCATGGAATCGATCCATCTATGGCCAAGTAAAATATTATAATCAAGGGGAGCGTGAAAGACTTCCACTTTGACTTGGACTATATTACCTTCTAGTGTGATGGGCAATGAAGGAAGAACACCGTAAGTCTTAAAACCAGAGCCATTGAAGGATTTAAGAGTGTTTTTTGATTCATTCAAGGGAGGAGAGCCAATGGATTTCCAACAAGCAAAAGACATTACACACGTTGAGGCACCCTCGTCGATAACAGTTCAGAAAATGTTCTTGTCAGAGACAACAACTTGTATCTGGAATGCGATTTGCGGGGGTAACCATGGAATGTGATCATCCAAGTCAAAGACTATTAAATTCGTATCTGTCAGGTCAATTCCACCTATAGATTTCAACTGTGCCTTCCGTTGTGCAGGACAAGACTGAAGGACTTCAAGGGCTGACATCGCTGAAGGTGCCTGGGCTAGATCTTCAACAATGCTGTAGTTTTGGGCCGCACGAGCATGAGGATTGAAGGTCGATTTCCTAACGATAGCTTTTGGGGGTGGTCTCAGAACTAGATCAAAACTCGGTCATTCGAGATGAAGAGGATCGTTCGTAGGTGGAGTTGTGGGAGATGTTTGTACCAAAGCATGAGGTAAATCATCAACCTTCTCCTTAGATGGAGTATAATCTTTGGCTCTAGTTGTGAGTGCAACATTGTTTTTCTTAGAATCACCAGTACACATCAAAACATATGATGTCGTAGAAGAGGAAGGTTGGTCTTGAATGACCAACTGAGCTTGTTGTTGAGACGGGAAGGGTTGGGACAAGACAGCCGGTGTAGATGGTTTTGGAGATTCTTGAAGGAACTTCATGACCTCAACACGTCGTGGACAATCCTTCGTGTAGTGATAGTCACCACAGATAATGGCAAGGGTAGCGGGGTTTGTGCTTATCCCGATATTCAACATGAGTGGTTTTAGTTTGCTCTACTTGATTATTATTTTTTCCCTCCTTATTCTTGCCTCTCCCCTTTTTAGATTTGTTTTTACCAGCTGGGGTAGATTAGATAGCACTGACCTCAGAAGTTTTGTCGGTGGGAGCTACAGGAGACGGAGCATTTTGAACATTAGAAGAAGAAGATTTAGGGGTTGTACTTGAAACAAAATGTGAGTGGACTTGAGCAGTACCAATCACACCATCAGCTGCATGCGAGGCAGCTAGAGTAGTTGAAGTGCTGGAAGTACCAGGACGAGGTAATTCAGGTAGCAAATCGTAAAGTGTTCCTGTTTGCGAATAAACAAGGTCAAGATATTGAGCACGACTTATATCCTGCTCCTCCGTGACAACACCACCCATGGCAATGTCTTTACCAATTTCGTTCACAAAGGATTTCATAAACCATTCTGCCAGTAATTGATCGGGGAGTTCAAGTTTAATGAGATGTCGTCTCCTTCGCCACTCAGATATATGAGTGCCTTTAGTCTGTTTGAAGGAAGTCAAAATATCAGTCCCGGTATCATAACAGATCGGTAACTAGTAATGTCTAAGGAAAGCCATAGCTAGGGTGTTGAAATCAAAGAAGAAACCTCGTGGCAATTCAATAAACCACTTTGCAGCAGAATCGGTAAGGGTTCGTTGAAAAAGATGTAAACGAATAGAGTCATCCATTAACAAGTTGGATGAACACCATAGGTGAAAATTCATAACGTGATTGTTTGGGTCCTCTCCCACTTTGTCGTCGAATTTAGGAATGTTCGATGGAAGCTTGGCTAGAATAATAGGCCATTGGGGAGAGTGACGAATAGGATCATTTAAAATCCTAGACAAATCTTGCAAATCCAAAGTAGCAAGAAAAGGTAACTGCCGATTCACCTGTGGGTACTGATGGCTTTGGGGTGGAAGCCCTGGCAGAAAACCAGTAGGACCATAAGCATTTTGCCCAAATTGGGAAGACCCAGGCAGATTCGGTGGTGGTTGGAGAGGATAGTAGTTCCAGGGATTATAACCCTGAGATTGATTAGGGACCTGAGTTTGAGAAGGGACCTGAGTTTGAGCATTTGGACCCTGACCCCAAATAGGATTAGGTATACTTGGATAAGGTTGGCCTATAGTAGGGATAGGCTGTTGTTTCCCCCCAGTTGTTTGAGGAAGATTTTAAATCATCTGATTCCAATATTGGGCCAAAGAGGGAGGTATATTTTGTCCAAAAGGTGGGGTTGGTCCCCCTATCGTAGGTGGTGTTCCAACCAGAAGTTCTGTAGCAATTGGAATATGTCTGGTATGAGGAAGTTGAGTTGTGCCACCTTGTCCACCAATGGGAACCTGCAAGTTTGGTGTAATGGAAGGGATAGTGCTACTAGGATTAGGATTTCCAGAAGGAAATTGAGGGAGTGTCGGAATAAAACTGGGAATAGGGTGCCCAGGAAAAGAAGGACCACCTGGAGACCCAGCTCGGGTTTGCGGAGGTGTTGGAACAAAAGCATTCAACAAAGCATTCAACGCATGGTATCCAGGTGGTAGTGTGACATTGGGCATTCGCTGTGTGTTTATAGGAGCAAGACCAATCGCAGTTAACCCGGTTGGGACACTCGTAGTATTCGTGAGATGGGCCATCTCGGCAGGGACAGTAAAGTGATAAGTGGTATTCAACAGTACAGTATTTGTCTCAGAAAACACCGGAGGGTTGATTTCTGAGACCGTAGGTGAACCAGGACCAAAAAGGGTCCTTCGGAAATCACCTGACCAAAAAGGATCTTGGCCTTCTACACCGGGAAAAGGCCCAACGAATGATCCAGAAGTGGTAACAACTAGTTCTCCAGAAGAATTCAGTCGCATAAAGGGTTGTTCAAAACCACAGCCAATTTGAAAATCCTCTCTAGTATTGGTAATTCGAAAAGGTTCTAGAGAGTCAGTTGTCGACTCCACTTTGTTGATTTTCCTCATTCTGCAATGGAAAATGTAGCAGTAGATTCATTACCAGGGAAAATGTAGCAGTGGATAACAATTATCCCAAAATATCATGGAATCCAGTACTAGGATAACCACTCGAATGCCATCTCATCCTTATAGAAGATTCCCTTCTAGAAGCATCGAGAATTCATCTTTTTCCTTGCTTAAGAAAGAGTTTGAACCCTAGTAGTTCAACACAGTGAGAACTTCTCAGTTGGTCCTTTCGAAAAATGGGGCATCGATTTCATGACATGTCACCCTCACTCGGCCGGGGGGCATGGTTACATCATTGTAGTTGTTGATTACTTTACAAAATGGGCCGAGGTGATGCCGACATTCGATAATACTAGAAATACCGTAGCCTTATTTCTTTTTAACAATGTCATAGCTCGTTTTGGTGTTCCCCAAACTATCGTCATTGATCAAGGTAGCCACTTTAGGAATTTTATGATGTCTAAACTTACTGAGAGGTTAGGTCTTCGTCATGATAACTCAACACCCTATTATCCACAAGCTAATGGTCAAGTCGAAGCAATCAACAAAGTGGAGTCTTTCTACCATGTGGTGTCTTCAAAGATTACAGGTTGTCTGGCACAGGTTGGTGCATGTTTCATGCACTTGTTTATGGTACATATTGACATCTGTTGAGGATTGTTGCCTCATCTCAATTGGTTCTGAGAATGTAAGATGAGTCTTGCATATATATCTGGTGCTCTTGTAGAGTTTTACTCTATTCAGTTGTTGTTGAAAAAACCCCGGATTGAAGTCCATAATAAAAAGAAAAATTGTACATACATCTTGTGTTGTTTGTGTTCCTTGTGGAGATGATTTGTTGATGATATATTGTTGATATATGTTGCTGATATGTATTCACATATAACGGATTATAAATGAAAGAAATGAGTAATGAGTAAATGTTGAATGTTAACTAAGGATTTTTGTGTACGAGGGAAGTTTTGGGAAAAACATCCCCACACTC
>JZKD02S2223978.1:354269-373836 GCA_000966675.3 Picea glauca
TTTATTTATGTCGGCTTTAGGCCATTAGTTGTAATTTAGATTAGTAATGTTATTTTAATTATGTCGTCTTTAGGCCATTATTTGTAATTATACCTCCTAGTCTCCTATATATACCCAGGAGACATATTCATTTTGAATCATATTGTACTTGAACATTTAAGTGGGGTAAAAGGAGGTTGTCCCCTCGAAGAGGCTTATTATCCGAAATTATCTCTTTTTCAAGGCGTTGAGTACTTTTCCTAAGGTTTTTCTATGCTATATTGATGTTTGGTTCTTAACACATACTAGCTCATTCCTTCTCCTCATGCGACCACCTGTGGTGACCACGATCCGAACTAAAAGGCGCTTTGCGTTTCGCGATTTCAGGATTCATGTTGCAAGGAACTCTGGTTATTCAATCTCCGAAATCCGAAAACCTGAAAGACTGAATCTATTTTTTTCTCGGCTCTTTTATTCACATGACCCTTCGCTCGAAACCTAGGGTTGACTCCTAGACACGCGTTGGGATCCCGTGTTTTGGTGAATTCGTGGACAACGCTCCACCGTTTCCCAAAACTTCTGATCCACGAGGGTCTGGCAACCTAGATCCCACAGTCCATATCTCTCTGGCAATCAACGGTCCTAATCAAATCCTGGCTTTCCACCTTTCGGGATTATGGCGGAGTCTTCACCCCTTAACTCCTGATTTTGAATCCCCGAAATGTGTATGCATCAGATCAATGATCCACCGCCTGTCTTGATCCAACGGCTCAGGTTGGATGTCGAGATTTCATGACATGTGAGTCCTCAAAACTCTTCCCGTTGACTTCTAAACCTCCGACTCCCGAAGATCCAATTACACCAGATCTACGGTTCAGGTCATCCGCTAACCAACGACCTTGATTGAATCAGTTTTTTACCTGGCTCGACTTTGGAAAGTCTACGCTTCTATTTTCCTAATAGACGAAACCTCGAAGCTCTAGATCAATGGCTCTCATTGATTCCAATCTAACGGATACTATTCCTCCTAATCTTGTGAGTGATGAGAGGTTATCAGCCTTATCTTCTCTGTTGATCAACTAGATCTAATGGTTCACAAAATTTTGGTATTTCTCCCTCCGAGAATTCCACCTTCCATTCAAACTCTCAATACCCGAAATGTTGAAATTTAAGATCATATCAACGGTCACCAACGGCTCTCCAACCAACGGTTGTGATTATGTCATGATTTTTCATTTCGCAACTTCGGGATTTCAGTTATGGAGAACCTCGAATCCTTCGATCCTTGAAATTGTGAAGTTTCGGAGTTCTCAATCTGACGCTCCCGATTCTTCCGCGATCTGACAGCTCAGATCTCATCGAGGTTTCGTGTGTCGGGATTTTTCAATTTCGCGTGTCATGAAGTCGAAAGACCTTTTACCTTCGTTCTCTCGATCCCCAAAATTGTGAAATTATCTCTTGACGATCAATGGTTAAGATCGCTCCTTGATCAACGACTATGATCTTTTCGCGAATTTCTCATTGATTCTTCCAAGCCCTTTGGTTTTGCGAAATTCTGGTATCTCCTCGCAACTAAACAGTGCGTTATTTCTCCGAGATCAAACAACTCGAAACATTTAGGTTCTTTTTGAATGGATCTTGACTCTTGATCCTATCCAATCTTCAAAATTATTTTCTGAAGGATTTCTCCCATTCAATCCTCCATACTTGTTCTTTCTTCTAACTTTAGTTTTATGCGCTTCACCTTTGAACGCTTCAACTCTTCAAAACTTAGAAAATTTTTCTAAGTGTTTCCTCTCAAGACTTAAAGCCACTACTCCTCCTGGTACACTCTGTGCTCAACCTCCAGAGTTTTCAAACTTTAACACAAGCTTGATTCTATATGCATGTTCGGCGTACCAAATTTCCCCACTATCTCTTCTGAGATTTTAAGTTACTTACAGGACTAATATCATAGTCATAACTCATACGGATGTTACCCTCTCCTTATGGGAACAACCAACAAGAGTCACTCTTGGGAATTAACAATAGTCCCAGAGGACTCCTCTTAATCTTGTTGTCGATCCTAACCATTATAGGTCAGGTAATCTGACCCTACATATTTTCATCAGTCCTCTCAACCGTGAGGAGTTATATGCTCAGGGTTTAGTCTTTTAATAATGCAGTAATTTATAACTTTCTAAGGACCCTACCAGCCCTTACTAGATTTCCCAAATCATGAAGGAGTTCTTCATTTGGATCTTAATTCTTACCTAACCATCCATCTCAATTGCAAGAGACTCTATCTGCTTTAGTAGGTAGCCATCGTCACACTATAACAGAACAACTCAGTTCCTGTCCCTTGTCTGGCTCGTGCAACTTCATAGCACAATTTATTCCACCTTTGTTATTCACACTTAGGTCTTATCAGTAATACTAATCAGTGCATTCCTACTCCTATAAGAGTAGTTACTATCTTAACAGAGGGGTTAAAGAAACTCCCAATTTATAGTTTCATTCTGCAGTCTTTCTCCTTAAAGGGGAAATGCAGATAACAACATCTCTTTACGCGACTCGTGCATGAGCCCAAGTAGGCCAAGTGTTGTAACCATGCTCTGATACCAATTTGTCACACACCCACTATGGCATAATAAATTTTTTTCTCTTCTTCACGAGATAGAATCCCCAATATTCTACGAGGGCCTAGCGTAGGCTAGTTCCTCCCTTGTCCACCTCCATGTGATCGTTGGTTATGGCCACGGGCCAACCAAACTAGGCGTCTGCAAACCTCAGAATGTTGAAGTTCTGAAATCTTGAGACTGCAACCCCACTCCAACAATACGTCACGTTTCACAACTTCAGGAGTTTCAACACAAAGCACCCTGATTCCTTGTCCTCGAAACTTCCAAAACCTGTCCCTATTCCGTGACCCGACACTACTCCTCCAAACACTTTTGGGATTTTGCGTTTCGGGACTTCGTGAATCCTGTTGCTCCAATTCCTTGTCCTCTCGTACTCCCAGTATCTGAAGTACCGAAGTGTTGAATCCCAAAATTTTGGTCCTCCTTATCCTGAGTGAGATCAACGGCTCAAAACCTCTCCTGATCCAACGACTCAGATCCTTTTGGGGTTTTATTGGTCAAGAGTCTAGAACTCTTACCTCTTGTTTTCCCGGTAACCGAATTACTGAAATACCCTTTCAGGGATTTCCCCGAAACCTCAAACTTGTGCACCCTTTGGGACTTTAGGATTTGCGATTTCATGAATCCACCGCGACCAAACTCTTGGTCCTTCAACCTCCCGGTATCCGAAACCCCCATGGGTTCAGATCTCTGCCATGTCTCCTCTAAAATGGACGGTCCTGATCTTTTTGGGACTTTGATGAGTCCTCACCTTTGCATATGCGAGGGTTAAACCTCATGCAACTTCTCTTGGATCCGAAGGCTATCGGCTATCCATGCAAGATCTAACGGTAGTTGTAGTTCCTCCCTGAGCTCACGCTTTCTTCCTTTTTCCTTGGAAGATTTAAAAGTCTCAAAGGCCTCAGCCTTTTCTTCCTCTGCGAGCCCTGATGGTTTTGGGCCTCACTTGCGTTATGAAGACGCTATCCCTCCTGAGCTTAACAGGATTCGTCCTCCAAGGGACTCAAAAGGATTAGGAAGTTTTACATGCGTACATGAAACTGTGTCCACAGTCAACGAATGCATAGTTCGTGACTCGAGCTTATGCCACCATAAGACACAAGTATTTTACGGGTATAAAACCTATCCTAACCATATGCTTTCTTACTATCCTAATTATACAATCAAATAGAAATAAGGGAGGAATATAGTATATCAATTAGGAAATATGCCTGATTCCTGCAACGTACCCATTATAGCCGATTCATACACAGCTACAGATAATTTACATAGGGTAAGAAATCACTTATCTATTACAGGTTGTCTCCAAGCAACTGACCATGGGTGTTCATCCTTCCACCCAACCATAAGATCAGAGGCATTCATTCTTAGCACTTTGGCCACCCCCATGCCAAGCCATGATATCACCAGGGAATTCTCACAGTTCTCGAGGGTTCTCTCTCTGTTTCAGCTTCTGTTCGGGTCCTGTTTTCTACAACTCGGAGCTTTCTCACTCATTTGTGGCCTTGGTGAGTTTTCTCAGATGCTCTTCGGCATCAAGCTCATGATATTCTATTCATGATTTGCTGGAGAGATTCACCTCTCTCCCTTGCGAGCTTCCACCCTCGTCTGGTGTTTGGTGTCCCCCTCTCTTGTTGCCTCGGTGTGTATAATTGTCACCTTCCTTCTGTGAGAAGGAAGCTCGGGTCTGCCTGGTCTGTCAGACCCTACGATACTTTAGGATGACTTTATGCAGCTAGACCATGCTCCCATTCATGGGGGTGGTTGGTAGTTCAACCACCAGTCCTTGCCTCATTAACTGATTTCTCTCCCCTAGTGATATCATGGCCAGTACTTTCAAGGCTTCACCCCCACAGTCAGTTATTGGAAACTCAAACAATAATACATTTACATTGTCCTCATGTATTAGCATGGTAATTCCTATTTTATGATTAATTACAAATTGTGGGAAACAGGTTGTTACAAGGATACATACCAGCAAGCATGTTAAACATAATTCACCAATAATGGAGATTGGAAGGATCGTACTGCGCGTTTCCTGCAACTCTGCTCGGCGGCGTTTACATGTTCTAGATCGCATCCGTTGAGCGGATGTGGTGCGTCAAGTCTTCAAGAAATCATGTCACGAGGCACAAGTATTATATTGGCATGCCCTTCTTCACTCCTATGTTCCTCTATAAAGTCCAGGAGCTCTGTGAGAAATTCCATGCATATGCCAAGCTCGCATTCTCTGGAGTTTTGGTCCGGCGAGTTAGTCCTGGTGAAATCCCATGAGTAGCTTTTTTTTTTATTATCTGCAGACGCCTTGAGTCCCTATGCTTTTGAAATTATGTAACCTCCTTCACACCTTGGACGAGTTCTACGTGGTAGCCGGAGTGCCCAGTCTCAGCCCCAGCGTGCATGTGCATCTTTCTTGTTTGCTTCCCGTGTACTTGGAACTCCAACAAGAGGTGCAGGTATTTGCTTGGAGATGACATCAATGCTACTAACAGAGCTTGGAGAAGAAAAAGAAATGTCAGAAAGATCCACACTGGGGATTGTACCTTCTCTGGACTCGAAACCACGGAGAAGAGGAAGGCCCAAGAAGAAAATGGGAGAAGGAGAGGGGGGCCATATCCCGATCAAGCTGAGTGCATGTTCACCCTTTGAGGATTCTGTGATGCTTACCGGTTGGTCGGAGTCGGTTGGGACTATTGGTAGAGGAGGTAGGAGAAGAAAGGGAAGGGAAAAAACACCGGGTACCTCCGTCGAAAACTCCGCTCAGCAGTTAGAGCAGGCTCAACTCGCAATAGTCGAACTCTACCAAGAAAATAGAGAATTGCAATGTCAGTTGGCGGCAAAAGACCAGGAGATACCACCATCGTAGGGTCGCGTAGGAAGTATGGCTTGGCTACAGAGACAACTTCAGGTAGCACAAGATACAATTGTGCAATTATGCAAGGCGCAAAGGATGATAGCAAAAGAGGATCAGAAGTCACTACAAAATGTGAAGGGTAGTCTAAGAGAGGACCAGCGTGCGGGAGACATATAGTGGGCAGGTTCTCGCTTTGCATCCTTGGAAGTGTCATTTAACACCTTTTTTGTTTTTCTTCTTTTGTAAGGATTTTTTATTCTCACGGCGACCAGGTCGATCAGCCGAGTCATCAGGGTTGTCCATTCGTATGTAAAATAGGCCTGGCGGGACTTTTGATTGTATATAACAAACATGAAAGTATTTGAATGTATCATGCTTCTTTCGGATGTGAATTAAATGTGTCTCCTTATCTTTTCGCATAAATTATTATATTCTTGTGATCATTATTGTTATTCCATGAGTTTTGTTGATACTTTCCTTTGTAACATTCCAATATCGATTAATGCTTTCGTGGAGTTATCAACCTTGGGTTATTAGAAGTATTTAATCATGAAAGGGTATTTGGGTAGTGGATAAGGATCATATTCGGGATCTCGCACGTGTCAAAATACTAAGAAAAGACTAATCATCGAGACTGTCGATAACCGGGCGGTATCAGGGTTATTGTTAAAAAAATATTTTAATCACTTTACAATTGTCAATGTCACACGTGTTTCAGGATTCGAAAGTCAGTAGTGTAAGTCTCGTTTACGGACGGTAATCACTATTACACCTTTTCGTCGAAACTGACGGATCAATCTTCGGAAAAATCCTTCCTGATTCTTATTCATGGAAAGGGCACACTCTCATTGGATGACATTGATGAAGGTCATCTTTGGCTATTCAGACTTCCCAAACGATTTTCGCCACCTTAATCTTTCACTGATGTCGAACTTCTCTTGTGAGTTGGGGAAAATTTTGGGTCATCGATTCTTTGTTGTATGTTCAAGTGAACCTTAATCAATTAAAACATACTGATGTGAAAACAGTCAAAAGTGAACTATAGGGTGGTACCCAAAAGGAAATGGTCACAGAACTTTTAGAGTGTGTTGAGTACTCAAGAGGGTGCACTAGCAATATTTGTTAAGAATAAGGACAATTCCTTGTGATTGTTCATAGATTACATGGATTTAAACAAATTCATAGTGAAGAATAGGTACCTAATATCTCAAATTGATAATCTCTTTCATTAGATGAAAGAAGCAATGGTTTTCTCAAACAATTATCTTTCAGAAAGAGATTCACTATCTTGGTCATATTATTTCAGGGAAGGAATTTTAGTGGACCAAGAAAAGGTGAAGGCCATAAGTGTCGAAAAATCCTCATGATATGTGAAGCTTCATGGGGCTAGTTGGCTATTATAAAAGGTTTTCGGAAGGGTTCTCAAATATTGCAAAATCCATCACTACCTTACAGTGCAAGGGAAACAAGTATGAGTGGACCAAGGAATGCAATGTTGTGTTTTTCAAGATTAAGAGATTACTAACCAATGCTCCATTCCTATGAGTGCCTAATATGGATAAACATTTCAATATAGTCTTGTATGGATGCCTCAAAGCAAGGTTTTTGTGTTTTTTTAATGCAATATGGGGGAGTGATAGCATATGTGTCTCGAAAGTTGAAGCATCATGATAGGAAATATATTCCACGAATGATTTAGAGTTGGAAACCCTAATGTTAGCTCTAAATATTTGGAGGCATTATCTTGTCAGATGAAGATTTGTGATCAAAACTGATCAAAAAATCCTAAAGCATATCTTCACTCAAAGGGATCTCAATGATAGACAAAGGCGATGGAGTGAATTTATGAGTGAGTACGGTTTTGGAATTTCGTACATGAAGGGAAAGCAAAATGTGATGGTTGATGCCCTATGAATAATGTCATGGATTTTCTCCTCAGTTCTCTTAAGGGTTAATTTGAGGGAGTAAATGTTAGGAAAACTTCTTGGAGATAGTTGGTATTTGAAGGTTATTTTAGCACTTCAAAATGAGAGATAGTTAGAGCTTAATTTCGAAGGGTATTTCCTTGAAGCAGATGGATTGTTGCGAGTTCAAGGGAGAATGCACATCCCCAAGGAAGGAGATATTAAAAGTGTTGACCTTGAGGAATCCCACAGATAACTTTACCATGGGAATCCTAATGTGAAGAAGATGTATGCATAAATGAAGAAGATTTTCTTATGGGTAGTAATGAATCACAATGTAGTCTAATTTGTCACTAAATTTGTAGACTATCAGTAGGTAAAGGTAGGTCATCACTACTTGACATGACTCTTACAACTGCATGAAATTCCTATGTCCAAAGGGGAAGTCATTTCCATGGATTTCATTATGGGATTGTGTCTCATGCCACAAAGGCATAATGCCATTTTTGTTATAATTGAAAAACTCACCAAAAGTACTCATTTCAATCTAGTCACAAAAATTGGATTTCATGAAGATTTGTGCTCAAAATTTATCACAAAATCCTAAAGCATCTCTTCACTCAAAGGGATCTGAATCATAGACAAAGGCAATGGAATGAATTTATGAGTGAGTAACGTTTTGGAATTTTGTACATGAAGGCAAAGGAGAATGTGGTGGTTGATGCCCTAAACAAAATGTCATGGATATTCTCCTTGGTTCCCTCAAGGGTCAATTTGAGGGAGTAAGTGTTAGGAAAACTTCTTGGATATAGTTGGTATCTGAAGGTTATTTTAGCACTTCGGAATGAGAGGTAGTTAGATCCTAATTTCAAAGGGTATTTCCTTGAAGAAAAAGGATTCTTGTGAGTTCAAGGGAGAATGTGCATCCCTAAGGAAGGAGATATTTGAAGTATTGTCCTTGAGGAGCATAACACTTTACTATGGGCATCCTGATGTGAAGAATATTTATGCAGACATGAAGAAGCTTTTCTTATGGGTGGGAATGAATCATGATGTATTCTAATTTGTCACTAAATGTCTATATTGTGAGTAGGTAAAAGGTTTATCAACACTACTCGGACTGACTCTTACAACCGCATGACATTCCTATGTCCAAAGGGGAAGTAATTTCCATGGATTTCACTATGGGATTTCCACTCATGTCACAAAGTTATAATTCCATTTTGGTTATAGTTGATAAACTCACAAAAAGAACTCATTTTAAGCTAGTAAGAGAAACTTGTGATGTCACATATGTGGAACAAGTGTTTATAATGAGATTATATGTCAACACGGGTTTCCTAAGAATATCATCTCGGATAGAGACTCCCAATTTACTTCTATGTTTTAGACAAGTTTGCATTCAACATTGGGAACTCAGTTGAAATTGAGCACAACATATCACCCCAAAATGGATGGGAAAATAGAAAGAGTGAATTGGGTGATGGAAGACATGCATAGGATGTATGTTATGGATAACCAAATGAATTTGGAGAAGTACCTACCTTTGGTGGATTTTTCTTACAATAACAGTTACCACAACTCAATCAAGATGACCCATTATCAAGCTCAATATGGAAGGCCATGAAAGACACCATTGAGTTCGGATAGGTTAGAGGACCGAGTGATAGTAGGGGTAGAATTGATTCAAGATATGGAGGAGTAGGTCATAGGCCTGGCCAAAGTTATAAAGTAGGATATCAAGTTTTTATTCATATAAGGCCTAATAAGAGTACCATTAGTTTGGAAAGGGGACAAAGTTGTCTCCTTGATTTATAGGGCCATTTAAAATTTGAGAAATAATTGTATTAGTTTCCTATTGTCTTGTACCGCCATCCCACTTGCACAAAACTCATGATGTTTTTCATGTATCTGTATTATGAAATTATGTTTCTAACGAATCTCATAAACTTAACTGTAAGGAATTGTAGGTTTCTGACATGGGAACCATTTTGGTAGAACCATTACGCATATTGTACCATAGTGTTCAACATCTCATGCATCACTTTGAGGACTAGGTTAAGGCCTACTTGGACAAGTATAGCCCAGGATATGCTACCTCGGAGGGCATAGAGACCATGCATCGAGATCATCCAACAATTCGTTTACCATAACTTTGAGACAAAGTTTCCTGAAGGGTGGGTGTATGTAATGCCCCATTTTGACTTAGGTAGTGAAACTACATTATGAGTTATTTTATATTTCTTTTCTTATTATATGTGGAACTCCATTAAATCATTGGAGCTTTATTATAAGGACATGTGGACCTCCTTATATGTGAAATTTATGTATAGTTATTGTTTATGTGATTAATAATGGCTATTGTGTGATTTACTTCTAGCATGCAATATCTAAATGAAATATTGTGGTACATGGATACTAGTTCAGATGATATGTTGTAACGAATCAATAGGTACCATACACATGATAAATAAACTAACTGCTTTATAGTGTTCATTGGTGAGTAACATCGTGGTCACATATAGATAGTTATATGGTTATACTTGATCTTATGTTTTGGTAAAATAACCTACAGGTTGAATGGACTAAGTGATAGCTAGATAAGGGTGATACTAAAGTGATGTAGATGTCATGGACATAAAAAGGGAAATTGTATGCTATAAATCATTATTTATTTTTTTAATTATTGGCTCAATATATGGCTATGATATTTGGGAAAGCATAGGTTTTGCAGGAAGCATCACTGCCAAAATGGGTTATTCAATGAAAAAGATCTAAGAACAAAAACAACAACACAATATGTTCAATGATAGGGTGTTGACCCTAGTTCTATGAAGAGAGGTAGAGGTATTGCACACCATTTATTCTCCAAAAAATAGAGTCGTGGAAGGGTTGTGTTAAGACACACTCCCTTAGACGTGATGGAAACTGCTAGTTGAATTTTGGGGAAACTTGGTCAAGATAAATGACACTTCCACTTACAGGCTCTATCTAGGGTTAGGTCAATGTAGTTGACACTCCAAATTAGTCCAAAAGAGGAATGGATAGTATGTGAAATATGGAAGTAGACTAGGGAGGAAGGGTGATTCATAGTAGGCTATTGGGAATTAGAAATACAGAGGTAGTTCCTTACTTGGATCCCTTTTGTTTTCTAACTACATTCTTAGTTCATTTATGATGATCTTGGTGTAATGTTCAATTCTTATTGGATTGTTCTGAATGAGTTAGTAATATTTATGGATGTTTTGTTTAAATGGATTACTATATTACATGCATGGATGAGAGAAAATAGGAACTATTCATTAGATGTGATGATCAATGACTAATGAGTTACATTGTAATTCTATTAGTATATTATTGAATGACGCATTATTGGATTTATTGTACTTCCTACTTGGTTGTGAGCGTACATGAATTATGCATTAGAGGCAGTGATTGTTTATCATTAGTACATGTGCAATTTATGTGTATGTTATCTAATCACACATATGTTGTGTGTGTACACTAGTACACCTACTTAATGTATTAGTTACAAAACTAGGTTATTAATTACTTAATTAATGGTTGAATAATTATGGAAATTAAATTGCATAGGTAAATATCTAGCAACATTGAATGTTCTCATTGACTTTATTCATTCGTTGGTATGGTGTATTAAATGACTATGGTGTCTGCCATGAATTTAGGGAAAATATTTATGCTTTAATTATAATCTTTCATGATAAAGAGGATTCACAACTATGTTCTTAATTATTTTATACAATTCATTTAATATTGTTTTTTAATTTACTCTTCCCAAAATATCTATAAGGGTGTTGATGAGAATTAATTAGGGTAGTTGAGGAAACCTTGGGAAGGGGGATGGAAATGGTATAAGGAAGTGGATCTATTAGGATATAGGGGGGATTGTTTTTGGAAGGGGTAAGAACCATTGGTAGCATTGTGTTGGAATACTGGGAGCAGGGGTGAATCGGTATGAGCACTTTATACCACTTTTAATCACAATATATATTCTTTCACTTTATAAGCAATGTTCAACAATTTATCATCAATGTATCATATATGATTGCATTAAATATATATATTATAATCATGTAATCATAAGCAACATCACATCAAGAACACAATAAACCAATATTTAAGCGGAAACCCAAATGGGAGAAAACCATAGAATGCTTTCTTCTATATATCAAGAATTCATTCATAGGAAGCACCAACTTCCCAATTCTCCAGCTGCAACAGGAAGGAGGCTACAATGCACTATTTACATGCTCCAACCTAAAGGAAGCTACAACTCCATGAATTCTTTGGCTCCAACCAGAAGGAGGCTACAACCCCCTAGGTTCTCCAGCTCCAACCGGAAGGTGGATACAACCACCTATTTCTCATGCTCCAACCTAAAGGAAGCTCCAAATCCCCGATTCTCCAAATCCAACCGGAATGAGGCTACAACCCCCTTTCCTTGCCCCATCCAATTGCCCTGAAATATAAGTGTAGACCAACTTTCACTACCACAATCACTTCCACTGTCACTGTCACTTCCACTATCACTTCCACTGTCACTGTCACTGCCATTGTCACATCAACCTAACCAACCTGCCACTTTCACATCAACCTGTCCAACCAATCATTGTCTCATCCACGAACCCAGATCCACTCTCATCTACATGAAACTCATACTAGGATCACTAAGAGCATATCTCAAACCATATGTTCAGCATCACCAACACATGCATGTTCTGAGCATGTACCAATATCACCACATACCATCACAAGATATGTGTCTCAACTAAGTACCAGCATGTGCCATACATCAACCATGCATCAACATGTACCTCAACATGTACCATCAACCATGTACCATAACTAGTGCATCAACTATACCAAGTATCAATCCAGTATCATAACCATGTACATAAACAACATATCATATCCTGCACTAATAACCTATCACTTTAATCTTATCAACCAATCAGGTCTGATCACACAAATCTCATACCAACTTTCACAAGTGTTTAGCTCAAACAATGTAGAACTATGTCTCTCTAATCATGTGCCATACATATACAACCATAAACCATGTATAGTGAACCCTCACATCAACCATGCATCAAACCCTCACTTTTATGCGACCACAATCTATACCAATAACTTCAGAAAGAAGAGAATAATATCTTCATCAAACTTTACCGTAGTCTCACAGGACTAGTTTTTGGATTAGTCAACAACCCTAACTTTCAACAAGCATAACTCTATACTTGTAATGATATAAGGTCTAAAAATTATACACAATACTATTCACTGCTTGGAACATCCAAGAAATGGAGTTATAGTAAAAATGGTAGACCTTGTTGAGTTATGGATTATTCTATAGAATGAACTTGTAGAGCATGCCACGCACGGACTATTTGATATATGGATCTGAAAAATTACACATATCATACTATGCCATGTACTCTATCCAATGCATTTGGTCTCACTAAATTTGGATCCTCTATGAAGAAGTTATTATTGTTTTACCTGGAATATATGTTTAAAACTAATTTCGGGACTAGTCAAAAGCCTTATCTTCCACAGAGTGTATCTCCCAAAATACAACGACCTAGAAGCTTAAATTTATACCACAGGTACCTTGATATGTTTTATAACAACATGCTCAGGCATGGTTGGAGGGCATGTGAACAAGGTGTTTTTCACTAAGAGAGTACGCCTCCACCTCAAAGGACAAAATAGCCATCTTCCAACTTTTAGATTGTGCCTTGAATTGGTGGGATAACATTGAAAAACAGTTGCAAATCACTCTAGGCATTGTCTCATGGTAATTACTTGAAGAGAGGTTTCAAAGAAAGTACCTGCCTACATTCTATGAAATGTAGCAAGTGGGAGCCTTTCCTGCCTTGGTTCAGGGAGGCCGAACAATGGATGAATACAAGATAAGATTCATGGGATTGGAAAAGCATGTCTCATACATGGACACTAATAAGTGTCACACTAATTTTCTTTTTGTATGAGATGAATCATAAGATAAGGGACCTTATGTGAATGTGGAAACTATCTTCCATTGTCGAAGTATTTGAAAATGCTCGTTATGTAGAATAACTTTTGGATATCAAAGAGGATCATAAAGTGGAATAATATCTACCTTCCCATAGAGTGGAGTAAGATCTACCTTCCCACAACAGTCAGGACTTGTGGGGAAGGCCCCTTGAACCTTCTCTAAGGGAGGAACATTTAGGCCACCTCCTTATGGAAACAGAGTTGCACCCAAAGTTTTTGCAACAAGTGTTTCAATGGAAATGAGCATATCATCTTGGGCATCATCAGGGACTCTTAAGATTCCAAGGAATTCATGAGGAATTGTTAGCAGGGGTAGGGGTTCCAGGTGAAGGAACTCATCTTAGAGGTCTACATAGAACAACATGCATATTCTACCCCACATTACTTCTTGGGAGTGCAAGGGACTTTGTTACGAGTGTGATTTCCCAAAGTCACAATTTGACACCATGTGCAGAGAAGGGAAGGATTGGATGGAGAAGCAAGGCAATAACCACCATATCTGTGCAGTTGTTAATAACCGTCGGGTTGAATAACAATCCAATGTGGTGGAGCCATTAGGTAAAATAAACAATGTTAAGTTTAAAATCTTGTTTGATCCCACTGCAATAGATAGTTCCATTTCACCATATGCATTAAAACAAGGTGGGCTGGTAGCTTATGAGCATGAGAATTCAAACAGATTAGGATGGACTCTAAGGTAAAGAAAGAGGTGGGACCTAGTGTTAAAAAATGTTTTGTAGACCTAGGGGTGTGTGAAATTAGGTTGAAATTGTGTGTCACTACCCTAGGGACGTATGATCTAATTATTGGTATGTACCACATAGAATATAATCAATGATTCATAGACTATTTCGAGAAGAGGGTGATTTTTTTAGATGATGAGGGAAGGTCAATTGAGATCCACATTATTAAGAGGAAGGTGTATCTACATTTCATCCTGACAATGAAAGTTAAACTTTGCCTGAGGCAAAGATGTCAGTTGTATGTAGTATATGTAAATATGTTGAACCTGCAAAAAATAGATCTAGATAAACAATAATACACACATTTGTAGAGAGAATTGGAGAAAGAAGAAGAAGGAGAGAAAGAATGAAAGAATTCTCATTAATCGTTGTGAAAATGAATAATTTACACATGATATACTCTGTATAACTCAATGAGTGCGCACTGGAGGAGAACCAATGTGCCATAGTAGTGATCTAAAGTGATATGTACACACACCAATAGTTACAGGAGTGAACTGACACCTAGTCTAGTCTCCCAGACAGTTACAGGATTGAATTGCCACTTAGTTGAGTTAACTAGTCAACTAGTCTTCAGTTAACTAAATGAACATAGAGCAGTGAGGAGTTAACTCATGGAATCAAGGCTAATGCGCCAGTCTGGTGATGATACCAAGGCAAGGTCAAATTAGCATGGTGATGATCCCAATGTTGCATGGTGACAAAACCAATGTAGCATCTAAACTCAACTCAACTAGTCAAACTGAAGTGTCAAGTGAAAGAGAATATTCTCCAGGTGGAATATTTTCCCCTAAAATATAGGAGACTGGATAATGACTAATTATGACTAATAAACAAGGAAAAACCTTAGGAAAAATAAATCCTGGGTGTGTGTGAAGTAACTCTAACACCCCCCTGAACATCACTATGGTGAAAATAAAGAATGGGTCCCAGCAACGAGGCCATGTTAGGTACCAAAATACAAAAGATACACTGAAATAAAGTGAGGAAAGAGGGAAAACCTCATGGGAAAACCCCCCCCCCTCAAGGTATAATGTATGTAAAAATAAAAAATACAGTTGCTAGGCAACTGTGTCCTTCACTCCAAGAAGACTTCGCAGAGAATTAAACTTCTTCTCAGTGAAGGTCTTGGTGAAGATGTCTATTGTATGTTCTCTTGAAGGACAGAGTTGTAGGTCGATGATCCCCTCGTGTACTAAGTCCTAGATGTAGTGCATGTGGATCTCAATGCGCTTCACCTGCTGCCTCTAAACTGGATCTCTGCAGAACTTCAAAGTGCTCTGGTTGTCAAACGAGATGACGATCGATCGATGAAACTGAATTCCCAACTCAGTGAGAAAATGTTGTAGACACATAGCCTGAATTATTATGTTAACTACCCCTCTATACTCTGCCGCAGCTGAAGATAGAGCAATGGCATCTTGATTCTTGCTCGAACAATAGATAGGCCTGAAACCAGATGTGGACTTGTGATCAGTTCTATCTCCAGCCCATTCGAAATCAGTAACCCCGATGAGATATAATGTAGTGTCTCCTGCATAATGAATCCCAAAGGTGATGGTTCCATGTACGTATCGAAGGATACACTTTGCATCTTTCCAATGTAGCTCATGCGGCTCCTGCATGAACCTAGAAACTGTGTCAACTGCATATGAGAGGTCTAGTCTGGAGTGTGTGAGATATAACAAGCTCCCCACTAGTTGTATGTATAGTGTGTTTTCAACTAGTGGAGTCTCTCCACGATCCTCAAGTTTGAATCCTGATAGGAAAGGAGTCGGAACAGACTTGCAGTCTGTCATGCAAAATCTCTTAAGGAGATCTTGTGCATACTTGGCCTGAGACAGTTTGATGCCTGATGCATCCTGACTGATCTCGAGTCCAAGGAAGAAGTGTAGTGGACCCATTTCCATCATCAAAAACCTATCATATAGAATCCTCTTGACTGCAGCAATCGCTGAAGTTGAGCAACCGATGATCAACAAATCATCAACATACATAACTAAAAGTAAAAGTGAATCAATCGTCTTAAGCATGTAGACATTCGGGTATTATTTACAATGTACAAAGTTTTGTGACAACAAGTAGGATTCCATCTTAGCATACCATTCCCTTGGAGCCTACTTGAGGCCATAAAGGGACTTCCTCAGTCGACATAACAAAGATGAGTCTTGCATAAATCCATGGGGTTTCTCCATGTATATCTCCTCAGAGAGATCACCATGAAGAAATGCATTCTTCACGTCCATCTGATGCATTTCCCATCCTTTGGCTACCGCAATGGAAAGTGTTAATCTTATGGAATCCATCTTATCTACTAGAGAAAAGGTCTCATCATAGTGAATACCATGAACCTGTTGAAAGCATTTGGTGACAAGCCTAGATTTGCATCTACTAATCTGTTCATCCACTGCGCTCTTGGTCCTATAGACCCATCTGCATCTGACAAGTTTCCTCCCAGAAGGAAGGGGAACTAGATCCCAAGTCTGGTTCTTGAGGAGGGATTTGTACTCCTCCTGCATGGCAGATTCCCAAAAGGGATTTCCAGCAGCCTCTCCATAAGACTGTGGATCTGAAGACTGAACCAAGAAAATATGCATGGAAGGCAATGGTTCAGTGGAAATGAGTGCAACATGAGGCTCCTCAAAATCATATTGAGTCCTCCTAGTATCGTCTAGATCACCAACGATATCCCCTGTGTCCTGAAGAGTAGTCTGTGCCCACTTGGGCCTATGCTCTGGATTTGAAACTGCATCTGGATGGTCTGAATCTGCATCCAACTGTACTGACTTTGAATCTGAATCATTTGAGTCCTTTGAATCATAACTGTCGTCAGAAGAAGAGTCGGCATGTGCATGCTCATCATTTCGAACAGGTGGAAGAGTGAAGGTGTTTGCATGCGACTGTTGAGCTACATGCGAGACACTTTCCTCGAATTGGACACTACGCACAATTATGATCTAGTACGAGGAAAGATCAATAAGTTGATATCCCTTCACATCGTCAGGGTATTTTTATAACCCTAAATTGCACCAGACATGCTTCCCTGGAATCAGGCCATCTCAGTTTCCTTCTTTCCAAAGACACTACTGAACATCTCTTCTTAAAAACACCTTTTTTAAAGGCACATGCTAGCTGACCCACTACAGCCCGCGTGTACACACTAGTTGGCCCATTACAGCCAACGTGTACCTACAAAAACACGAAAAACGGAAAGTTGCTGATGGGACACACAGTTTTGGGTAAGTTAACTAAACCTTTTGACCATGCATGGCCAGTCACTTGACTAAATACCTAACTCCTTCTAGCCTATAAAGAAGGGGTAAGGGTCCCATTTGAAAGGAGGAAAATCATAGTAAAGAAACTCTACCTGAATTAGCATTCTCCTAGCCTCAACTTTTGCAACTAGTGTGTGAAGGGAAGCATATACAAAAGCAGTTGGAGCACAATTGAAGAGGAGCCCAAGACCAGATTCGAGGAGCAGTGCCGACCACATATTGTAAAGTTTACTCTTGTGATGATTAATACAAAAAGGAATACTTTTTTCGTCCCACCATATCATGTGTTCAAATTGTGTATTTATTTTATAATATTGTCACATCTAACCCACTAATTAGTATATGAAATGCATGTTTGCAGCTCTTTGTTTTCCCATGTGTGAATCCAGGTCAGCTTTGGGAGGAGGCTTTCAGTCAAGGAGTGAGTGAAAGTGAATGGATCGACATCAAACGAAGGATTCAAGGTAGAGTTACCTAATCTTGTTTGCACCTTTGTATTGAATGAATGTGGGGTTTTGTGTTGGGAGAATAGAAAAAAAAGTAGAGGCCTTCAAATGGTCATTTTCTGCATGCATGATTAAACCCTTAGTGCTAGTCTGTAGGAGGGATTTCCCACCCACAACAGAATTGGCAACCATACTTGGAATCTCTCGGTTTTTCTAGGGATACTTTTGTTGGACACACCTACCACACTTAGAGTGGGGGGGTGAATGAGTGTGGGGATGTTTTTCCCAAAACTTCCCTCTTACACAAAACATCCTTAGTTAACATTCAACATTTTCTCATTACTCATTGATTTCATTTATAATCAGTTATATTTGAATACATATCAGCAACATATCATCAACAAATTGTCCCCACAAGGAACACAAAGAACACAAGATGTATGTACAATTTTTCTTTTTATTATGGACTTCAATCCGAGGGTTTTTCAGCAACAACTGAATAGAGTACAACTCTACAAGAGAACCAGCTCTATATGCAAGACTCAGCTTATATTCTCAGCACCAATTGAGATGATGCAACAATCCTCAACAGATATCAATCTGTCAACATAAACAAGTGCATCAACCATGCACCAACCTGTGCCAAACAAACTGTAATCAACTTGTACCATAAACAAGTGCATCCAACCATGTATCAAGTATATACCAATCATGTGTAAAATACTCATAAAAAATGACTCATCAATATGTACCAACATCATCAACTATACACCTCATGTATGTGCCAACTCATGAACTGCTTATCTCAACCATGACTAGTTTTGGATTAGTCAACAACCCCAACTTGAAATAATAATAACTTTGTACCTGTAATGAATAAAGATATGAAACAGATACACAATGTTCTTCAGTGTTTTTTATGTAATTCCTCCATGTGGAACTACTTGGAACCTCTCAGAAACAACGTTATAGCAAAAATGGCATACCTTGCTGAATTATGTCTTATTCTAGAGAGCGACCTTGTAGAGCGTGGCCCGCACAAAATGTTCATTGAATTGATCAAAACTATTACAAAACATACTACAACATGTACCCTAACCAACACATTTGGTCTCACTAAATTTGGATCTTTTATGAATATGTTATGATGTTTTTACCCGAAACACATGTTTTTGACTAGTTTCAGGACTAGCCACAAACCCTATTTTCCACGGAGAGTAACTCCCAAAATACAATGACCCACAAGATGAATATTTTACCACAGATACTTGGGTATGTTTTCTCAATGGCATATCAATTTTACGGTCTGCATCACTATAGAAAAAACATTATAGCGAAAATGGTGAGATGACCTGTAAATAACATACCTTAGAAAGCATCATCAAAACAATTTATCCTCCCTTCAATTATGGCCCTGTTTTATTCACCTTCCTTCTGAAATTCAGCTTATATATCCTTGGTTACCTCAGTCACCTATAGATCTTGAATATTCTCAAGTGTTCCACACCAAAAATTCTCAAGAAGCTCTCACAAGAAGCTCTCCATCAATACTCCAAAAGATATTCTCACAAAGAGCTCTCCATTGATCCACAAAAAGGATGATCTACAAGAGACCATTGCTATCTTATTTATACTTTCATCCTCTAGGTCACTTAACCCATTTTTAGGTCACTTAACCCATTTCTAGG